>JABCJW010000721.1:0-25212 GCA_013184375.1 Fusarium newnesense | reverse complement strand
CTTAGTATAATTTAATATAATCTTAAATATTTCTATTACCTTAATTTACACAGTAATATCAGAAGTCTTCTTGCGGCCTGAGGTCACTGAAGTTAAAGTTTAGCCTCCCGGAAGGTGGACCCTCGCTAAATGCCCCGAAAACACCAACTGCCGGCGGAGGATCGGCGAGCTCCACGTGACGGCGCCGAGCTATCGGGTTGGCCTAATTTAAGGAGTTTCTATTCATTTACCTTGCACCATCAACGGCATCAAATCATTATCTGTCCTCACATTCGTCGAGCATGCGTGAAGATGGAGACCCAGATCCTGATCGCGATCGCCTTCCGGGGAAGCCGTGGTGTGCCAGTATCGCATTTAAACTGACCCTTCCGCTCATTGTTGTTCTGACGATTGTCATACTTGCGCCTCAAGTTCATTTTCTCTTTGATCTTGGAACAACGGATATGAAGCTTGCGAATTCGATTGCTGTTTGTCCGGCGTTGGCTATGGCGAGGAACGTTACGTTTTATACGGATAATGCCCTCGCTCCGACTCCACTACCCCCGGCTCATGCAGCCTCAGACGGTCCGGATATTATACACGCCTTTCAGTCTTTGAGTCGCACAACTGTATGGAAAAGTATTGCGAACATTACTTTTGAGGGCGACACGTTTGAGCCTGAAGGAATGGTACGCTTAGGCGATGACCGTTACGTGGTCAGTTCAGGGCATTGGACCGTGCCGACTGAAAAGTACGGCAAGATCATTAATGGAACAGACCGAACAGCTGGTGCAGGACTAGCTCATTTGATGGTGTACAATGGCGAAGGAAAGCTTCTTGCTGATGCGACCATCACGAAAGAGGGGAATGATGAGTATCATAATGGAGGAATTGACTATGACGGACAGTATATCTGGGGAACCATCGCGCAGTACCGGCCCAACAGTACTGCGTATGTGTATCGGACTGACCCAGCGACATTGGTACCAGAGCGTGTCCTCAATTATAAGGATCACCTCGGCGGCATTGTTCACGACACTCGCGATAATCTTATTACAGCCCTGAACTGGGGCGCACGAGACGCTGCAACATGGGATCTGAAGAGTGCCAAAACAGGATGTGACGCAGCACCGAAACCCGAGAGAGTCGTACGAAATCCAAGTTATTTCATCGACTACCAAGACTGCAAATGGCTGGGCCACAGTGGTTTCTACGGCGGAAAGAGTGTCATGCTGTGTTCAGGCGTCGCGACAATTGGCGGTTACAACCTCGGCGGCATTGCTCTCGTAGACGTCAAATCGATGATGCCTCTAGCTGAAGTGCCAATTGAGCTTGAGAGTAAGCTTGGGGTGAGATTGACGCAGAATCCAATGGATGTTAGCGTCAAGGATGGTAAGCTGAGGCTCTACCTCCTACCGGACCAGCATAACAGCACTTTATACATTTACGAAGCTCAGCCTTGACCGATATTAAGATAGAACAATGACATAGACTAATTGTGTAACCTTGTTTGAGGGGTCGTGCTGGTATTTTGGTGCCTATTGAGGTGACGATAATGCTGACGAAGCCGATTGGGCTAGCTTAAGGCAGACTCGCATTCTCGTATCACCGAATTCGGGTGCCTGACGCCCGTGTATAAAACGAGCTCTTTTCATCAACAACTAGGTATTCCGAAACATGAGTATTTCGTGCCTTGTTCTGAGCAGAATTGCTAATCAACATGGCTTCTGAAGATTCGACCCCAAGTCACTTTCGACTGGAAGGTCTACCGCCTGAGCTGAGAGATCTCATCTGGAAGTTCACTCTCCCTGACTGTCGTTTATTCCACATAAAGAAGACTTCAACTCAAGAGCCGTCTACCAACCCAACAGTCGACGAACTGTTCTTCCGCTTCCACATTCACTATGCGCCTCCAATGGCTCTTCGAATATGTCGGGAATCTCGTGCTGTTGCACAGCGTGAAGGCTTCTTCCTCTCACCTCACGGAGACAACCCAGGCGTGTGGTTCAGGCCAGAAACAGACATCCTCTACTTTGACCGGAACCAACGTGTCACCCTCAAGGCCAAGCCACACAATTCAATAACCACAATTCATGGCTATGACAAAGTTCTCAACGTCGGTATTGAATGGCGCGCTTTCTTTCGAGACGTTCCCCGTCCAGCTGCTGGTGAGACAATGGCGGAATACTGGAGATCTTCCATAGAGTCGCTGTACGATTTCATGCCAGGCATGCGCACTCTGAACTACATTCTTCCTGAGCTGCGCCATAGAGGCGGTATGGTTTGGGGACGTGAACCGTATCAGGCGCAGAGCTATACAGCTGTGCTTCTACCGCTACCAGAGAGGGTCAAGATCCCGTGGGAGACAACGCGGAATCGAGGAAATGATCGGGCGGCCATGTTGAGTGAGTTTCTGTTCAATGCGTCACATGGGAACAGAAATACAACACCGCTCATGGTGACTTGGGGAGAGGTCAAGAAAGATATTGAAAAGGGTCTTGAGGAGGATCCTGAGCGACAAAGAGGAGGGCATCATCCACTTAAGGTGATCGGTTGGTGGTTAATAAGGGATGGCATTCCTGAGACACAAGAGAACCCGCAGATTCAACGATTTCAATCTTAGGCACTGTAACGAAGAAAGGACTCAGATAGGGAAATTGATCAAGATAACACTTTTATAACTATACTATCGACTCGTCCACTGGCTTCGCTTCATTCAATTCTTCATCCCACACACCAACGCCAGCCCATTCACACCTAACACACCGCTTTAAGACATGTGAAGAACCTCAATGTTGTTCCCAACAGGATCAAGAACAAACGCCGCATAGTATCCAGGTCTATACTCCCTCAGCCCAGGCTTTCCATTATCAGCAGCCCCAGCCTTACTTCACCAACCCAATTAGCATCTCCACACATGTTCATTTTGGCAATTGACTTACATAGCAGTGTCGTACCACTCATCGACATGCTTCTGACTCTCACCATCAAAAGCGACATGAACTGGTGCAGTTCTGTTCTCAAGATTGCCGTCATGTTTCTTCAGCCCAGGGCCACCGCCGCCAAGCCAAAAGTCTGGGACGCCATTCTTGACGCCAAAACTGCAGTACTGAGCTCCTTTGGCACCTGTGCCCTCGAACTTGAGTTCATAGCCAAGAGGAGCGAGGACGGCTTTGTAGAAGTCACGCATCTCGACGTAGTGCTCGCCGACGGAGAGGGCAACGTGACTGAAAGGCATGATGATAGTGTTTGACTATTTCTTAGGAGTGAATGTTGTTTTGATGGTATGAGTTGATGAATTTGATCGAATGATAGAAAGAGTTTTTCAGCTCTTATACTTATTTCTTACGTATCCCTAGTTCACGGTCCAACTCTACATTTCCCCTCCTCAGCGTGAATCCCCCTCACGTCCGTGGCGTTTCCCAGCGATGACCCGACCCGGACTTGAGATAAAGTCCGCGATCTATCCGAATGCCAATGTACAAGTGTTTCATGAAATGCACAGATTGTTGCACCGTGACTTGCACGATGATCAAGGATCAAAGATCTCATATTGAGTTAAGCGGTTTTTGGTAATATTTTCGAAGGTGTCTTAACAAATCGACAAGTCGTGAGGTTCATGTTGAGGTTGGAATGATCCACATTTAGCTTGGTTGCTTATTTTCCTATTTGGGAAAATGAGAAGTTCACGGTCAGGGGCACCATTGTTATATGGGGACGAGAATCGGTGTAAGCCGGAATTTGATCGGATTCCGTGGGGGAGGTGATGTTGTGAACCCGAAAACTTATTATCTTCCCAGGTTTTGGCCGTGAGAGACTGGCGTAAGTGAAACCAACCTTGGATCAATTAGTCCAGTCTACTACGGCCAAAACCATTGCCTAGGTAAGTTAGCTGTCATGATGCGTAGCAACTAACAGCACAAACAATGGTTAGATCATACAAGACGATTCCTCGGGTTCCTGCGAGCCTTTCGTAGACACAAGGCCACTTCGAAAAGACCTACTTCAGAAGTTACACTGACACGATATAGTGAACTCATCGCTACACCGGCATGGACGCAAACCCGCAACAAGAGGGAACAGGAAGAGATGAAGAGCTACCACTACCGTGATTATCGATGCTAGGTTTATTGCCATTGTGTATCACCAACCCTGTCACTGAGCCCAGGTCCCACACACATCGAGCAAAAGCAACGGGACACCAGAGGCGTAACTAGCACGCGAAGAACGTACCTAGGCCTGCTGCCTCATAAAGCGAAGTAAAGCCCGGAGAGGAATTGACCAAATTCACGCACGTCTGCTGAAGCTGAGCAGTGAGCAGCTGCAATAGAGGGTGCGTGCCTGGCCGTCTTCAATGTCGAGTTTCTTGGGGAGCAACGGCCATCTGGGGCAGTAAATGCGGTGCCCATAGGACGATATGAAGATTTGGTAATCAGAGCGTGGAGAAATCAATAGCTCCTTTGTAGAATAAGCTTTATACAGGACATGGAGTGCCTTATGAGAACCAATCGTCTGCGTTTAGAGATTAGAGAGTGAGTCAACACCAGTCAGACTTCAATATCTGTTTCAAGATCTTCAACTTCCTTTAGGCATTTCATTAAGATAGCAGCAACGATCGTGAGAGCCTGTGAAAACGTTTCGTATGTTCCATAGCGCATATGAACATATCCGTCCGCTCCCTCCGCTTCTCCTTAAGAATGGCCTCATCAAAAGGTTTCGAGAACCCACCAACTCATCACCTCTCCCTTGTCCGACTACCCGTAGCTTTTCATCCAGGACTAAAATGCTTAGTGTGAACCTTCAAACGCTGCAACTGAAGAGCAGAATGCACAAGTGAGGGAACTTTTGTACAAGCCTACAGTGGTGCTGACGGAGACGGTTATCAAGATTGAAGTCAACGTCTTATTCAGCCAACTCTATTGGGTAAGATAAATCTGTGAGGGTCTAGTTGCTTGAAGAATACTTGGCATAACGCTCTAGACATGGAAGATCAGATTTAGGCTTGTGGTTCGGACTGATATGGTAGTCTAAGCCTGACAAGGGATTTCTGTACAAACCACCGGATCAGATGAAGAAGCTTTCAGGCATTGATGACCTGTAGTAAGCTGTGCATATAAGGCTGGCTTGCGTGCCACTGGACGACTGAGACGAAAATCAGAGTCAGCTCTAAGGCTATTCTAGTATATCTAGAGGTCTACTATACTATGACATGCATGCATGATGAGTCTGAGCTGATATCACCACTAGCAAAGAGCTCAGAAACCATGCCTCATATCTAAATCATCGACAAAATAAAGTCTCACAGACATTGGAGGTAATGAAGTCTCGTTTTAATCCGAGACAAACCCTGGACAACGTGCTATACCCTTCTGCATTCTGGAGAGTTCAAAACAAGTTATCGAAATCTTGTAATTGGGGGCCATATACCTTTGATCAGTTTTACCCTGGCTCTTTTAAGCATTCGGCCAATCATTTAATAATGCTGAAGCTAGCCTCCCGAAACAACTCACGGATTGGCCGTTGATCAAGACCAAATCATTTGTAGATGCTGACAGCCAAGCTAATTAGTAGCCAAATCAAGGCCTCAAAACATGTCAGCCCTACCAAAGTATCGGTGAACTATTTCAAGCTCAACAAGCAAACTTGCGCTCAATCACCATATCTATCGAACTGATCATAGAAATTTGATGCAATTGCTTTGAGCGGGAACGCAAATTGTGAGTCTCACTGAAATCGGAGTGAAGGACTGTCCTGTTATACAGCATCATATGAACCAACATCAAGAACTTAACGGCAAACACACACGCTTATCTCAGCCAACCTACATCGCATGCTATCCAACCATATCTTGACAGCTTTTCTAGACTCGTCCCAAGTGCTGGACCTAGCGCTGACAGAATTTGCGAAAGTATGTTTATTCCGGTGCCAACTCTGTGGTATGCCACAGAGCTGAGAGTGTTCCGCCTTGGTATGGCCCCCAATCTTGTACAATTCCAGGTAAAGTCAACAATTGATTCTGTTGATTGGTTTGAATCGTAGTATTAGGGGAATCAAAATGTAACTTCGTGGCACAGAGGGTCTTGTCATGTAAGATGATGTTGCTGTAGTGTGCATTCACCGTCGGATGGATGTTGTGACAATAGGAAGTCTCCGAGTTCAGTATATTACAACGCCGGAACCCGAGTACCTTCGTCAATATGAAGGCATATACTTGATATTTATCCTTTAGTTCCTCAATTGGGTGCATGTCCTGCCTCAGTACTTGCAATATGTACTTCTCACTCTCTCCTCTCATATTTCTCCCCTTACTCCTCCAATCGTTCATCACTTCAGTATCAGCTACCTACTGGAACAACACTAAGAAGTTTGACCTTACCATAACATGGGAGAATTACGCCCCAGATGGTTTCTCACGAAAGATGCTGCTCGTAAATGGGCAGTCTCCTGGGCCTGTGCTTGAGATCAACCAGGATGATTTGGTGATAGTGAAAGTCCACAATCAGTCCCCAGAAGAACTCACTATTCATTACCATGGTATGACTGTCTTGTAACATAGAGTTGGAGGTACTGACAAGCTAGGACTGGAAATGAAAGGCACGCCATGGACTGATGGTGTTCCCGGCGTTACACAGCATCCCATCAAACCAGGATGCAGCTTCACTTACAAGTTCCACGCCACACAGTACGGAAGTTTCTGGTACCACTCTCATCATCGTGGCCAAATCGAAGATGGCCTCTACGGAGCCATCATCATTCACCCACGACCCCACGAACCGAACCCGTTTCACTTGATCTCCGATGATAAAGAGACTCTATATGAGATCACAAAAGCGACGAAACATGTCAAGCCAGTTGTTATTTCTGACTTTGTACACCTTACTTCTACGGAGAAGTGGGATATGACTGTAGCAGCTGGAATCGAGGATTCATGCTATGATTCGATCCTCTTCAATGGCAAGGGAAGAGTCGAATGTCTGCCAAAGGATGTCGTGGAAGCCAATCTCAATGAGATTCAGAAGAGCTACCTTCAGTTGGTGCCAGGCGGGGCAGAGTTTACTGACAAAGCGTAAGTATTCAAGGCAAATACTATTCTCGATTACTGACATTCACAGCTGTCTCCCTGCGTCTGCCCTTAATGCCATCGGCGGTGGTCTAGGCAACCCAGAAGCCCTCCTCCCAGGAACATTCTCGGGGTGTAAAGAAACAGAAGGCCAAATCGAAGTCATCAAAGTCACTAATAAACACTACTCCTCGTCAAAATGGGTCGCTTTCGACATAGTTGCTGCAGTTAACTTTGTTAGCGGTGTCTTCTCCATTGATGGTCACGATATGTGGGTATACGCCATGGACGGCTCCTACATCCAGCCTCAGAAAGTTCAAGCCATTGCCGCCGCGAACGGAGATCGATATTCAATTCTTGTCAAGATTGAAAAGTCCGGAGAGTTTAAGATGAGGTTCAATTCGAATAGTGCACCGCAGATCATTACTGGCCATGCTATTCTCTCCGTTGAAGGCTTCGGTTATACACAAGAGGTTGAACCTTGGATCAACCTCGTGGGTGTCCCTGTGTCAAAGGATGTCGTGGTTTTTAACCAGGTGTTGGCATTTCCTTATCCCCCAGTGTCAATTTCGCCAACTGCTGATGTCACCTTCAACCTAAGCATGGAGATCAGAGGTGCTTCGTATCTGTGGGCTTTGAACAGCACAGGCCTTATGCCAAAGGATCTTGACGATCAAAGACCTACACTTTTCAACCCCCAGCCTTACGTTCACAACAACGTCACTATCTCGACAAAACTGGGACAGTGGGTAGATCTCGTCTTTGTGGCAGCCATGTTTCCCCAGCCTCCGCACCCAATCCACAAGCATGGCTCAAAGATGTACATGCTAGGCACGGGAACTGGCCCTTTCAGGTGGAGTTCTGTTGAAGAGGCTGCCAAGGAAATTCCTGACCAATTCAATCTTGTGAATCCGCCGCGGAGAGATGCGTTTCTTTCGGCGCCGGCGGATACGGAGCCCAGTTGGGTTGTAGTTCGATATCATGCTGCTGATCCTGGACCTTGGTTGCTGCACTGTCATATTAATAATCATATGGTTGGTGGTATGATGATGGTTATTCAGGATGGTGTTGATGCTTGGCCGCAAGTTCCTGAGGAGTATGCTGAGGGTGGCAATGGAGAGTGAAGTATTGGTGAAGACGCAGATGCCGCGATCTTTTGACTTCTCATCGAGACTAGGTCTCACCATTAAACTATTGATTTGTTAATAAACACCTTTCACATATAATCCCTGCCTCAGAAGAATCGACCTCGAATCGTGATGGCCACCCATACACCGATGCAGGCCTTTGAATCGCCATATTGAAGATGTATCAAGTTCGTCAAATTGCAATGCATCATGGTATCCTAACAGTAAGTGCACATCATATCCCGCTGTCTTAAAACAACCAAGTAACCACATTCTTAACCTTTGTCTTCCACCCCGTCTCCTCTGTGACCTTCTCCTCAATCGTATGGACATCCGTCTCAAGATCCATCTCGCTCAACCCCACAAACTTTGTCTTCTTGACAAGCTTCCACACCACAAACATAAGCAGCATGACGGGTAGCTCAATGTAGAAGCTGACGAAACTGACACCGTCGAATTTGGGACTGAAACAGCTCCAGCCCTGAACGAGAACGAGGAAACTGTTGAGAATGACGCAGATCCAGGGTCCATAAGGATACGTCCAGTTCTTAAAGGGCAGAAGGTGGGTTTTGCCTTGTAAGGCGAGGGCTTGGCGGAAGCGGATTGATGTGATGCCGATGGAGATCCAGCTGAGTTGGTTCGATACACCGACAATGCTGTAAACGTTAGCTCTATTCGGCGTGCTTATTGTGGTGATTTAACTTACTTTTGAAGCCAATTCCACAAATCTCCTGCTCCGATGAAACTCGAGCCAAAACAAAGACCAGCCACAAATCCTGTCACTAAGACAGCAACCCAAGGTACTCTGTTCCTGTTGAGCTTTCCAAGGACCTTGGGCGCATGGCCCTCGATAGCAAGAGTGTACATCAATCTCACACCGGCGAACAGCGCGTGGTTTCCAGCGGATAGAACACTAGTGAGAATAACGGCGTTGATGACACTTCCAGCAGCTTTGGCGCCTGTCATTTCAAAAACGATGGTGAAGGGAGAAGTGCGGGTCTCCTTGGAGTTGAGATCGGGATAGTTGTAAGGGACGTTGAGACCGATGAGAAGAATTGAAAGGAGGCTGGGTTTGTTAGTGAGATGAGCGGCAGAGAGATGAGTGAGACTTACTAGAATAGAATGATACGCCAAAAGACGTTCTTGACGACCTTGGGGATGTTTTTCGTAGGATCCTTAGTCTCACCAGCCGTGATGGCAATACTCTCAGTTCCTCCATCTACGCCTGTCAGTTTCATTCAGAATGCAATGCAATTCACATGACAACTTACAAGCAAAAGAAGCCGTGACAAAAACAGAGGCAAAGCCACCAATACCGCCAACAAAAGGCGCACCAGGAATATGCCAATTTTTCCCACCGATGTACTCGCCCGTCTCATTTCCACCACAATTAACAACGATTCCCATGACGATGAAAACAACAATGGTGATGACTTTTAGCAGACTGAGCCAATACTCTAGTTCACCATATGCTTTGACGGAAATAATGTTGACGCCGATGAGAACAACCCAGAAAATCAGACTGAGGGCCCAGCCGGGAAAGTTGTCGGTCCAGTATTGAAGAACGAGCTGGAGAGCGACGAGGTCTGAGGCTGTGGACACAGCGTCGTTGAACCAGTAATTCCAAGTGAGAGCAAAGCCAAAAGCATCATCAACAAAACGTCTAGATACCTCACTCATTAGTAATAATTCTGTATGTCACTAAGATACCTAACTCACCCTGCAAAAGTACAAAAACTTCCAGCAACGGGTATAAACGCCGCCATCTCTCCCAGAGCCAACATGGTCGTAAACACGATAGCACCCACGATAGCATACGCGATCAATATCGACGCTGGCCCACCCGTGGCAAGGGACTTTCCAGTGCCGAGAAACAGGCCCGTCCCGATCGTGCCACCAATAGCAATCATCTGCACCTGGCGCGCTGAGAGTGAGCGCTGTAACAGATCCTGTTGCGTGGGTCGCGGGACGTCGCTGTGCGGTAGATTCTCGACGTCATCGTCAGGAGATTTACCATGTTCTTTTTCTGGCGGGAACTCCATTATGGGCGTATTCAATCACGGTCGTGAGAGAAGAGTAAAGACATGTATGTATGTAAACTTGGAATCTATAGAGATACAAGTTCCATCTCTTGAGTAGATGTACTTGGATTCGAGATCCGCAAAAACGAGGCACGAGGAATTGCGTGCTCAGAGGCAAATCCACTCTCCAATGTCAAAAGAGTTGCAGTTACGTACGAACAAAGTGTATTTGGGTGGTATTTTACTACTATCCCTTCCTTGCTGAACCATGTCGATGGGATCTTCAGAGTGACAAATTTGAACCCGCTAAGGGAAGGTCGCTAAGTTTGGATCTAGCTAACTAAGCACTAAAATTCTGTGGTAACGTCGCATGAACCCACGTCTCGAGTAAATTCAGCCTGTTGATAGAAAGACATGTTCTCAAAAAGGTAGATAATACTAATACATCTACTATCTCTCGAGTTACTGACTTCTTCTCAAATATCTCTACATATTCTCAAGCTCATGTCAGAGATATCGCTGAAAAGAAATACGCACATCAAATTACAAGTAGCCCACCAAAAGGTCACTCACTACGGGTATTTAGAGGGTCACTCTCGGCTCCATCATGCCGGCGGCTTATACACAACTTGGGTTACCTAGTCGAGTCTGCCAGAAAATCTCTGCTTATCGTCTGAAGGATTCTTCAGTGAGTGGTATGTTTAAAGCAACCAACAACATGTTACATTTGACATGTTCTATATAACCTTGAATGTCGCAATTCTTTTCTCAATGACAACATTGCCCATGTCTACCTCTTTCTCACGTCCAATGCTGCTCACTCACTCACGAGACATTGTGCGGCTCTCATGATGTTCGGAATGGGTCGAGTCTCGAGTCTAGTCTAGTCTGGCCAAGCCGGGAACTATCATCTGAGCCAAGAATCGCCAAGATCTCTTTTTTCGCTTTCGTCCTCTTCTAGAAGCTTGCTTGGCCTCCCTTGGGTTAATAAGCAGAAATCAGTTCAGCTTCGAGATCAGGCAACTTATTCCCGTGTGATTGCCTCTCTACCGAGTATCACTCCAGGACTCTGCCTATATCGCCACTTGGTGACCCTCTCACTTATTAATGCTTTTGTTTGTTGTAATCAACACTAAATATGTCAACGTCAGGACATTTCGAGGTCCTAGAGGAAGCTATGAAAGCAAATTCTCGTCTAATGCAATACGAGCTAGGCTGAGAAGTCTGCTCAAATGAAGATGCGCCATCAATGGTTGAATATATTTATGTCAGTACACGTCTTTTGATGCAATGTGTTCTTACAGTTCATAGCTAGGCTGTATTCCAGCTCATCAACATATGACTCCGAGAATCTGCCCAATATGACTCTAGAGCCAAGCAATAGCCACATGTTCGTATTTCAACGGACCTTGCTATCATCCTCACGTTAACGTGTCTTTTTTTTATCAAGTCTTCTAAGATCGGCTGCCGCTACAGGCTTCCAAGTTACAACGGACCTAGTCTGCTATGATCCTTCAAGGCTACCAAATGACCATCATACCTAACCGAGCATCGATATCACTAACCTGTCCTTATTTCAATGCCTACCTAGCCTAAAACCAATCCCCTATAATCAACACCTTGTCTTCATCATGAAAGCCTAGCCCAGCTGTCACTAGCAAGGACTTGTGGTGGCTGGATCTCCACACAGCCACTCCCTCCCATCCCATCCCAGCTCACAGGCAGCAACACCAACAATAAAACCTCTAGTGTCTTGTCTTGTCATAAAACTGTCCTTTTTAGAAAGATCTACTTAATAGGCATCAATATTCCTCTTGTCAGAATAGCATTGATTTTATTTCTCATCCTCTCAAGATACCCCTTGTTGCAGTGCGTGCTTATAAAATGCTATCTAACCTCGCCTCAAAGCTTGGCCTCACCTCCAAACCCGCATCCCAATCCTTCCTCAAACCACGCGACCCTTCCAAAAACATGCTCACCAAAGTAGACTACACATCAAATGACATTCCCATCCCTGATACTTTCCTCTCTTCTCCTCCTGATAAATCAATAACGACTCATCCCATCGACTTTGCAGACTCTCCTCTTCCTCAGTACGATGGCCACACCGCTATCGTGCTAGACAATGTCCTCTCACCAGAAGAATGCAAAGAACTTCTCTCCCTAGCTGAAGCATCGGTTCCAAGACCTGATGAGAGTGCGCCGGCTTGGAAGCCTGCTTTGATAAGCGCTGGTCCTGGATGGGAGGCCCCGGCGCCGGGGTACAGGGAGAGTGATAGGATTATATGGAATCAGCAGACTGTTGTTGATCGCCTATGGGAGCGTTGTCAGCTTTCTGAAGGGTTGCGGGAGCTATTGGCTGTTGTGCCGCCGCAACCTTACAAGAAGGGTGGGAAATGGGTGTTTAGTCGGTTTAACGAGAGGATGAGGTTCTTGAAGTATTCACCGGGGCAATTCTTCAAACGTAAGTCAACCTACTTTTCTTCATGCTCGTAGCTAACATTTTTCAGCTCACTGTGACGGTCCTTTTTACTATACAGAAGGTCCAGGCAAAGAGTTTGAGACCTTCTACACTGTTCATCTTTATCTCAATGACTCTGTTGCGAATGATCCAGCATCTGAACTCGAAGGCGGAGCAACTTCGTTCCTTGATAGAAAGGGAGAAAAGAGAGTGGACGTCAACCCCAAAGCTGGAAGTGTTCTCATCTTCCAACACAGAGGGCTTTTTCATGAAGGAGCAACGGTGCACAAGGGGATCAAATACACCATGAGGACAGACATTCTCTACGAGTGGGTGCCTGATAAGGAGACAGAAGAGGCCAACTAAAGGAGGCAAGAAAACTTAGGACCTCGATCCCAAGCAATGGGAATGCCAAGGTAAATTTAGTAAATGTAGTTAATGTGAAGAGGACTTTTGACTAATTATTCATTACTCGGGATGAAAATTCTAAGCTTTCATAAATACTACCTAAACATGTAAATCATATGACCAGAATGTACCGCCGATAACTATTAACGTTGCCTTTGTTTTGGCATTTTCTTCTCCTCCATCTCCTCAATATCCTTCTTTTTATGAAAATGCGGTGCTAACTCCGCTAGCCACCTTGGCTCGATCGGCATGACACTACGCATATATTCCTTGGTCGTCTGCACAAGCTCAAAATAGACCACCATTTTCTCCGGCGGGTCGACGGACATCAGAACGCTGCTGGGGTGTATCCATACAGATGTGTTGTTTTTGACTGTTCTGTAACCATCACCGCTTTTCTGCAGTCGTGCAGCGTTGGGGAAGAAGCCTGATGTGATGGCTCGTTTAATAGGGCGAAGGTTGGTGGCACCACACGTAGAGGGCGCAACTTCGACCCTTTCGCATAGCTTTTCCAGTTGATCGCGAACATCGCGTGCCCTGGTGAGAGAACGTTGTTGAAGGAAATTCTCCTTTGCCCAGATGGGGGAGAAGTCACTGTCAACCCATTGGTTCCAAATATTGAGAAGCGTTATATGGTCGCCGCCGTCCTTGATTGTGAATCGGTTTCGGGCACTATCTGCGTGGATTTTCTTGTCCTTGGGTCGGAAGAACAGCGCGGAGGCTTCGCCAAGCATTGAAACGATGGATAGGACCTCCTCGACGCAACCCTCCTTGTCGGCAGCTAACACCGCCTTGGCTAGCATAGGGTCTGTAGGGA
This sequence comes from Fusarium newnesense, assembly GCA_013184375.1. Taxonomy (NCBI): domain Eukaryota; kingdom Fungi; phylum Ascomycota; class Sordariomycetes; order Hypocreales; family Nectriaceae; genus Fusarium; species Fusarium newnesense. The sequence goes on along the minus strand of JABCJW010000721.1, from coordinate 11,339 downwards.
ATTCGGCCATCTGACGGCCAATCTTGGTCAACTCTCCGCGATGGTTCAACGCCTGCAAAGCGAATAACTGGTTCAGCGCGCCAATAAGAGCCTCTGTCGGCGGAGGATCCATAAACTCGAAGTCGAGGAGTTCGTGAATGCCCAGGGACTTTAGTTGAAGCACAACACCGTTCAGGTTCGTTCGCTGGATTTCTGGTGTAGTTGATTCGTCCATTTCGTTCATGTATGCGAACTTTGTATATAGACGGAAACACTTTCCTGGGCCAACACGACCGGCTCGACCACTTCGCTGGTTCGCGGAAGCTCTCGAGCAGGGAACGACAACGAGGTTCGACATGCCAGTGGCGGGATTGTAGACATTTTCCTTCACATAGCCTGGATCAATAACGTAGACAATGCCGTCAATAGTCAAACTGGTTTCGGCAATGTTGGTAGCCAGCACTACCTTTCGAGCACCGTCTGGTGTAGGTTCGAAGATCTTGGATTGTAATTCTGAGGGTAGATTTGCGTAAATTGGGCAGATGACAAGTTCCTTAACGCGGTTGCCGAGCTTTTTCGCTGTCTGGGCAATTTCAAGCTCAGCGGCTTCAATCTCGTCTTGGCCGGTCAAGAAGATCAGAATATCACCCTTGGGTTGTGTTGTGTGAATCTGGAATGTTGTTGTGATGGCAGCAGCCAGATAATTCGCTTCGGGAGCGGGTGTGTAGTAAATGTCGACTGGATATCGTCGACCGGGAATATTGAAGATGGGAGCGTCATCAAAATACTGTGCGAACCTTTCAGCATTCATGGTAGCTGACGAAATCAGCAGCTTCAAATCAGGTCGCGATCTCGAGAGATCCTTGATTAATGACAAGAGGATATCGGTATGTACTGTGCGTTCGTGAGCTTCGTCGATCATCAGCGCTGAATAGCTTGAGAGCTCTGGGTCTGTCATGAATTCTCGTAACAACATTCCATCAGTCATGTACTTGAGGATAGTCTTGTCGCTAGTGCAGTCTTCAAATCGGATCGTATATCCGACCTCGGTACCAACTTTCACACCAACTTCGTCGGCCACACGAGCTGCTACGCTCATGGCGGCCACTCGCCGAGGTTGTGTACATCCCACTTTCATACCGTTCTTGGTATAACCCGCCTCGTGAAGGTATTGTGGTAGCTGGGTAGTCTTTCCACTACCCGTCTCTCCGACAATGACGAGAACCTGATACTGCTCCAGTGCAGCGAGAAATTCATCTCGGTATTGGTAAATGGGCAAACTCTTTCGTGTCTCTTGTATTGATAGGGCCTTCTTCTCGGCTGCGTCGATTTGCGCCTCGAGGAATTGTTGTTCCTTGGTCAGTTTTCGACCGTCGCCAGGCATTCGCGCATCCAGATTCCACTGAATATACTGTGAATCATCCATAACAAGATCGTAATCGTCATTCTCTCTTTCGGCGCGCTGGATTTGCGCTTTTGCCTTTGTCGCTTGTTCCCGTTCCCATTCTTCATGCTCAGTAACGAATTTCTCCCGCCCGAACTGGTCTTTTTCAACGTGTCGCTTATAGAGTGCTTCTTCTTTCTTCTTGCGATCGAGCCGTCCCTTCTCGGTGATGTAGTCCTCGGGCATGTAGTATCCATCTCGATGGTCATCAATATTGAGTCGTTCTTCTGCCAGGCGCAGAATCTCTCTGTTCTTGGCAAATTCGGCCTTCTCCTTCTCTGAAAGTCGCACGCCGCTCCTCAACTCATCCGTCTCCTCTGCGACCTGCTTTCGCAAGAGAGCAAGTCGTTCGGCTTCTCTTTTCTTGAGGTATTCTTGTCGCGATCGTTCTCGAATATCAGGTAGCGCTGCCTTATTCCGTGCAGCAGTATCTTCGGTCTTCCTTTTTTTCGAAGGCTGCTTCGATGACTGCTTCGATGACTCCCCATTCTCCTCTCCCGCCTCCTCCATCGGGAGAAAAGCATAGCGTTTGGCGCTCATGATGTGTTAGTTGTCGAGTTGAAGTGAAAATAGGTGGGTCTGGGGAGCTTTAGAGGAAATGCTGGTCACGTGACTCATCGGAGCTTGAATCTCTGTCAAAGACAGGATCGAAAGGGTCTTACACTATAGATATACATGTAATTACTTATTGGGTTTGGTTACCTTGTTAGGTGACTATGATATAATGGACGTGTCTTGCTAGCTGAGGCTGCGACTGGTAATATTAGTGTAGTCTAAAAGTCTAAGAGTTACTAACACTTAACTGACTTGAACCTTTTTGCAGTTTAGGCACTCGATCCTAAGGGATAAAAGATTTAGGTAAATTATCAAGAACTGATGACGGATTGTGAAGAGTTTGAAGCATTCTGGCCTTCTGTATGAAACTCTCAACGGTTCCTGCTTCTTGAGGGGAGTCATGTATTTACGTAGACCTTGCTACCATGAATGCTGTAAGCAAAAGTTATTCCCTGTTTGCCCCCGGGCCTGTGGGGTGGCCAAGGACTAAAGATCTCTGTCACCAAGGGTCGAGTCTCGCACTTTCACTGGTTGACAGGCAGCGAGCGAGGTCGATGGTGAGGCATCAAAATCCAGTGTCCATATTCAAATACTAGGATAGATTTACGACTGAGTTCATAAGTAACTTATTCGAATTGAGGTATCGCTGCCAAACTGGGAGTTTGCAGCCAGCCAAAAGGTTATACCAAGTTCTGGACAGACAGGGCGAGTTTCTCAATCTCACGAAACCATGCTGGAAACTTTGACAGGTGAGCTATAGACCCATCACGGGATGATGCCTCTTGATCTCCATAAGTGAATGCGCTTCTGAATAAACGGTACCGTTGGGTTAAAGAGCGAGGTGTGACATTATACTTAACAACGGAGAAAGCATAATCCGGCAGTGAGTCAAGCTTCATGACCAGTCATATGCTCTCGATAAGGAACCACTTGGCAGGGGTTTTCTGATAAGCTTGCTACTGTCCCAAAAAGTGTAGCACTTGATAACACGCTGGTGTTTCGAGGTTCAGGCGACTTTCTTTGTCCGTTCTCTATCGAGTCAACTTACCCTCTTTTCCCCTCGCAACATCTCGAGGTCTGTCCTTCTTTACCACTCAGGTCGGCAGGTTGCTTATATAAAGTCTCTTTTCAATTTTTTCTTCTTTTTCTTTTTTATATATCTGCAGGAAGAGAGACAAGATGTTATTCCATACAGCGGCCCTCGTGGTCCTTCTAGCTCTGGTCCAGCTAGCTGTATGCGCCCAGGACTATTACAAGGTACAACAATTCCCGTATGCCCATAAACATACATATTCTAACAGTTGCGCAGGTTCTTGGTGTAGACAGACAAGCAGGGAAGAAGGAATTAAAGCAAGCATATCGTCAATTGTCGAAGAAGTTCCATCCAGACAAGAATCCGTATGCCCCTCCATTCACCCTCTACTTGATTTCTAATACTGACCTTTTCCAGTGGCGACGATACAGCACACGATAAGTTTGTCGAAGTTTCCGAAGCCTACGATGTCTTAAGCGATGAGACAATGCGCAAAGTTTACGACCAATACGGCCACGAGGGTGTTAAACAGCACCGCCAGGGAGGTGGAGGTGGTGGTGGTGGTCATGATCCCTTCGATCTCTTCAGCCGCTTTTTCGGTGGTCACGGCCACTTCGGACGAGCATCTAGCGAACCCCGAGGACACAATGTCGAGGTCCGTGTCGAAATCTCCCTCCGCGACTTTTACAATGGCGCCACCACCGAGTTCTCCTGGCAGAAGCAACACATCTGCGAAGCTTGCGAAGGCACTGGAAGTGCAGATGGGCAAGTCGATACCTGTCATACTTGTGGCGGCCATGGTGTACGCATCGTGAAGCGCCAACTTGCTCCTGGAATGTTTCAGCAGTTTCAGCAAAGATGCGATGCTTGTGGCGGTCGGGGCAAGAATATCAAGCACAAGTGCAAGGTCTGCCAGGGTGAACGGGTTGAGAGGAAGGCGACCACTGTCCAACTCAATGTCCAGCGTGGAGCTGCTCGCGACTCTCGTGTTGTCTACGAAAACGAAGCTGATGAGAGTCCTGATTGGGTCCCTGGCGACTTGCTGGTGACGTTATCTGAGAGGGCTCCATCATATGACAACAATCCCGATAAGACCGATGGCGCATTCTTCCGTCGCAAGGGTAATGATCTGTACTGGACTGAGGTTCTCTCTCTTCGGGAAGCCTGGATGGGCGGCTGGACTCGCAACCTCACCCATCTCGATAACCACGTCGTGCGGTTAAGTCGACCCCGCGGTAAGGTCATTCAACCCGGCCATGTCGAGACAGTCGCTGGAGAGGGTATGCCCATCTGGCACGAGGATGGCGACAGCGTGTACCACAAGACCGAGTTCGGAAACCTATACGTCGAGTACGCAGTCGTACTACCCGATCAGATGGATACCAACATGGAAAGCGATTTCTGGAGCCTCTGGGAGAAGTGGCGACTCAAGAGCGGCATCGATCTACATAAAGACAGCGGACGACCAGAGCCAGTTCACACTAGAGACGAGTTATAACGAGAAAAAAGTGATTGGCGTCGAGGATGGGGAGTTAGTTGTATGATTTATAAGAAGGGGGCTATATATATTAGTGCCGACACGAAAGGATACCAATGGCATGTTTCAGAATATTATAGACGTTATGGAAATGTGAATTAAAGTATCGTTTAACCTACAATATGCTTAAGGGTCTGTAGGTTGTTGTAAGATCCAGGAACCGGAACAAACCCTCCAGTAACTAACAACGGCAATGATGTGCCCCACAGAATGTAACATGGACTTAGTTACAAGGAAACATCCAGAACAATCCAACAATCTTACAGAAGTCATAACCTCGTATCAAACAATCACATATCGAAAAGAAGCAATCCTCCAATCAACTATATCTCGAACCTTAAGCGAAACTTCTACAACATCTTTGTTCTAGCCAATGTGGCTTAGACCTCTCCATAAATGAAGCCATCACAGCCTAACAGCAGCGCCTATCAGATAACTATATAAAACTCAATGCTATCAATCACATCTCGCCTTTTTCTTCTTCTTTTTCCTCTCTTTCCCTTTCCCTTTTTTCTTTCCTTCTTCTTTCCCTGACAACAATGACAGTGACCACTCCTTAGAACATGTCAAGTTCAGATTCAGCCACCACAAACACTCCTGCAAACAACACCCCCAGCACGTCGACTCCAGACGTGATAGAAGTTCCCCGCTCAGACCTTTTCACTGTTAAAGACACCGACTATGACACGGACAAGTATCTTATCCTCTGCGGAAAATGTGGCGGCGTCTTGAACGCCGCCAAATACAGCTGCATGTGCGAGCATGGTTCTGATGTTGCTCGCGCTGCTTGATTGGCCTATGATATTTCCATGTCTGCCAAAGGCAGTCACAGGAAGCGAGGCGCACATGCATACGATACTCTCAAATCAAGATGCCTGTCTCATCAAGCATTCGTCCCAGTTCGAGTGAGGTAATACAAAGGATCGAGCTTCAGCTCTCCTACAAACTCCACTCTATAATACATCCAAAACCCACACTCCAGTCACAAGCAATACTCAATCAACATTGCTATTCAGCTGCAGTGCGGCTCCGTTATCATGTTTTCTTATAAAACATCGCCTTTCGCAAGGCATATAGAGGGTTACGTTTTGGAAAGGTTAGAGACAAACAAACATAGACGGAATGGGGACATCATATAAAAGACATCAACCCGTGTTTCTCTATATCGGCCGTAATGTATAATAGTCATAACATCATATCATAAAGCTCAACTGGAAAAGCAGGCCATTAATCATATCCTTCCAAAGAAATCATTCCCGAAATGACAGTCATCAAGTCGTTAATCTCTGTGTCTCCTTCTGCGTCTTCTTCTTTCATGATCTCCATCTTCAATAGCCTCGTGTTGCTCTGGTTCTTGTAGTCCTCCAAGAATATTCCCAATTATGCCAAGCCATCCGCTTTTGCCTTCAAGTGCTCCAGTGACACCACGAACGAGCTGATCCACAGCTTGACTATCCGTTCCAGCTACTTGCCAAGCACCTTTGATGTCCCAATCATCCCGATGTCTGGGTTTATACTGAAAATCACCTTGTCTGCGTGTCCAACCACGGCTCCTACTCGATCGTCCATCCAGGGGCCTACCCTGTCTGTCAAATCGGTCAGGTAGTTCCTCGACAGACTCATCCGAGCCGGAGTCATCATCTCGATGGCGGCGTCTCCGTCCAAAGTAGTCATCCATTTCCATAGCAGGAGGAGTAGACTTCGAACGTGGCCTAGCAGGTACAAGACCTTGAAGTAGGTCATGAGCCTCCTGCTCCTGTCTCTCCTTTTCTTCTTTGGCTGCTGTTTCCTCACGGTGTCGCCTCATTGTCATAGAGCTCTTCGGTGACAAAGGGCCAAACACTACCGACTTGGCCGGTTGGCCCTCATCAGACGAGTCTAGACTATCTGGTTTAGAGTTAGCTTCCGTTTCTTCTCCAGTGCCAACAACCCTCCCACTACGGTCGGACGCACCCTCATCAAGGCCTCTTGAGCCAAGGTTGTGGACAGGATTACTCACATTGTCAGGCGCTCTTGGACCGCCAGCCGGTGGAGGTCCCGGAGGTCCTGGAGGGGGCGGTGGTGGCCCAGGAGGTCCTGGCGGTGCGTAGTTGGCGGGTCCTGTGGAAAGTCCTCGAGGAGGTCCAGGAGGTGGCGGAGGATAGCCCGTATAGTCTTGAGGAACGTACGGCTGGAAGTCAGCAGAACGGTCCGGAATATTGGAGTAAGGATTTCCGGGCGGAGGAGGAGTAGGGTCCATAGGATAAGGTGGGAAGCCAGCGCCACCAGAAGCCATGGGTGGTGAGCGTGAGCGAGGGCGACGATCATCATAGTCGTCAAATCCTATTTCATAGTGGTCAGTCAACACAGTCACGGTCACTCAAGGACTGCTCACGTTTCCTGGAACGACTTCGGGATCGGGATCGCGAAGGAGATCTGGTAGCTCGACCACGACGGTCTCGCTCATCTTCTCGCTCGCGTTCTCGTTCAAGTTCGAGTCGTCGTTCCCTAGAGCGCTGCTCTCTCTTCTCCCTATCCTTCTTGTCCTTGTATTCCTTGATACCAAGGGCTGCAGCTCCTGCGGCTGCGGCGGCCCCGAGTCGGCTTCTGCTGCGTTTACGGTTATGGTCGGATCCCGCAGACGACGCGGATCGACTACAGTCGCGTCGTCTACGGCGTCGACGTCTTGCCTCCGCTTCGGATTCGTAGCCTCGCGACGTTGAGGCTAGCGGTTGCGTCGCGAGGGGATCGGTGCCGTATTCAACTACGGGGCCTAGCTCAGGATCAGTCCCGCGCTCTGAACGAATGGATCTGGCCTTGGACCTGCTCCTGCTCCGGCTTCTCGAGGGGCCTCGGCGGTAGTACTCATCATCGCTGCTACTGTCACTACCATCCTTCTTTTCCTTGCGCTTCTTCCAAACGTGGTGCGCAGCCTTGGCTGCTACAGCGGCACCAGCGATCTCGGCACCGCGGCGAAGTCTAGACTTGCTGCGGCTCCTTGATCGGCTGCGGCTGCGCGAGCTGCTTGACCTACTACTGCTGCGGCCTCGAGATGACTTGGACCTATTGCGAATGTGCTTGGCAATACCTGCAGCAGCAACGGTTCCCAGAGCAGCCTTGGCTGCCGTTGACAAACTACGACGACGGCTAGTGCTCTTTGTCGTCGTAGTTTTTCGAATGATGGATCGCGAACGAGAGCGCGAGTAGTCATCAGAGTAATAACCACGACGACGGCTTCTGCCTCGAATCGCCTCCTCCTTTTCAATCTTATTGGACTGGTAGTATTTGGCGGCACCAGCAGCAGCTAGAGCAACAGCAGCAATTCCGAGACCCTGCTTCAGTCGAGAGGAGCGGTCGGGAGACTCATCGTCGCCATGCCAGCGATCGCCATAAGCGCTACGAGCTCGGCGCAAAGCCTCGGTGCCAAGAGCGCCCAGAGCAGCTCCAGCAATGACCTTGCGGCCGCGGTTTTCAGGCAATTCACCGTAGCTGTCGCGGCGACTGTTGAGAAGAGCTGTAACACCCGCACCAGCGAGAGCGCCTTCAGCCAGGTGTCGCTTGTGGTGAGGACTTTCGCTGCCTTCGCGGCGACGAATAACCTTGCGTCGGACGTAATAATCATCGTCATCACTGTGGTAGCCGTGGTCACGACGTCTGCGGTCATATCGCTCAATGGCGTAGTCACGGTCTCCACGGGAGTCGCGGTGCTCGTGGCGATAGTAATATTCCTCCTCCGAAGGGCGATGTCGGTGCTCATGTCGGTGCTCTCGATGCTCCCTTCTAACTACAACTTGTTGTCTTTCAGGCTCTCTCTCACGAATGACAACTACACCAGGCTGCTGTTGCTGGCGAGGAGAAACGATAACTGGAGCCGGGGGAGGAGCTTCTTGAACAATGATCCTCTGTGGTTCAGGCGCGCGCTGTCGAATGATTACGGGAGCTGGAGGAGGCGGTGGGTCGTAAGGGGTGTAGTATTCCGTCTCCTTGCGGTATCGCTCAACGTCGCATCCATGGGTATCGTCGATATGTTCCTCAACACGCTTCTCAACGCGGTATTCGCCGTTATCTCGGCGTTCAGTCCTGACCATTTGGTTCTCAACCTTGACATCATCGTCGAACAAAGCGTCAAAGCGAGATCGTCGGTCCCAGTCACGCTCAACTTCCTTGGTATCTACGAAAGCTGGCGCACGAGATCGATCTCCCACCTGAGAAGGCGCAGGCATTGGCATAGGCGGGGGCGGAGGAGGATAAGTCTCTCGTTCAGTTTCCTTTTCGTAAACGTAAGATCGAGGAGCCGTGTCTCGACCACGGTCCTCGTGAAAACTAGCATGAGAAGGAGCTCCTTCAAAGGCAGAGCGAGGGCGGTCCGGGACGAAAGAGCGTCGGTCGTGTTCAGCTAAGTCGCCAGAGGAGCGACCATAGCGGGAGACATGGGAACGTCCATCATCAAATTCAGAACCTCGTTCGAAGCGATCAGACCTGCTTGGTGCGACCTTGTATCGTCTGATTGTGGTTTTGCGATAGCGCTCGTCGTCTGAAGAACCATCGTCTCGCTCCCAGTCCCTCTCACGATAGACGCGAGACTCTCTGTAGACGTCACCCATCGCGGGGTGTGACAGGTGGGGTATAAGGCTGTGCGATGGAGTTATCAGGATCCAAAAGAGGGAAGTCAAAAATGGAAGTAAATCCAAAGGTTTAGTATAGAAAACGCCTAACGAGAAATCAACAGCGAAATCTAGGTTTGTTTGTTTGTATGTTTGTATGAGGAAGAAGGGGACGGGAGAGAAGTGGTTTGGTGGAGGGGAAAAGCTGGGAAGTAACCAAAGCTATGACGGAACCTGCTGAGAGAGAAGAAAGGAACTGGGCACCCAGCATGAATGGCTGGGCTTTGATTCTGATTCATCCAGGCGCAGTTAGCGTGGACATGGGCATGGGCATGGACATCAGTGCCCGGCTCCAGCGTGTGAGTGTGCGTGGAGCCCTTAAACTTCAGTGGGCAGCTTTTCTGACAGGGGTTGGGAGAGAAAGCCTGCTGTGGCTATGATGGAAGATGATGCTGCTTGTGCTAGAGCATGGCACGGGATTGGGCGAGATATCGTGATGGGTGGCAGAAGGTCTCTTGTTCTGCCCGGCTGATGCTGGGCATTCTGAGGCCGAAGCCAATCAGGTCTTTAGTAGAGTCAACTTCAATGCAACCTCAGATAGAATCTGTAGTCTTGGTGAAAAGAGAATGGTTCTTTTCTGGGTTATCTCGGGCTGTTTCTTGAATCTTGAAAGGCTCAACTGTCAGGGATCATGCCCGAAATACGATTCCAAGATCCACAGACTATCGATACCAAGAATATCGAGTCCATCCAGTCGAGTCGAGTTGGGCACAGAGCCTCGCCAAACGCATTGACTCAGAATGCAAACAAGCATCCAGTATCTAGTACCCAATAGTTGAATACACTCTTTGTCCCGCCGTCTCTTTCAACCCTTGTTACACCAAACGGTTCATGTAGACGCCCGTCTCGAGTTAAACAGACCCAGGCCTATCCCGCCTTGTCTCCTGTCTCAATTAAGACCCCAACAAACTTGAAAAGTCAAAGACAAAGGTTAACTCGCACGGGGTCACCCTCCATCTCGGGATCTAAAAAGCCCATAGGCCTCAAAGCAAGGCCCAGTTCTTCATCGACAGTGACATTTCCTAGAACTCGAGGAATGAAAAGAATGAGGCGACGAAGCTTTCCATTTGCCTCCCTAGAGACTGGACGTGCCGAACCGCGAACCTTGGTCGATCTCGTGCGAATCATTATGCTCGAGCATGCATCATCGCGAACAAGTCCAAGTTCTCCACTCGGACTGGGCTGTCGCTGGTGTCGTCATAGGCTTTTAATGGAAGAACCCCACCTCTTAAAACCCTTGACCCATCAACGATCAACATCTTGGTTCTTATTTTTAGTTACCAGCGGAATCTCCTCACCTCAGCCAAAGTCGACCCCATTATTAATTAACAGTAATAAAAAAGAAAGCAATAAAAAAACAAATCATCAGGAGAGACATTTCTAGAGTCATCAGGCTCCGCTTTTCAAGGTCAATTGATTACGCGGTCTCTTGAGGTTTGAGTCACCAGACTCTCTTTGTCAAGACCACATGCACAATCAGATGCTGACAGCCTTATTCCACGCACTACAGACACCATCGTCGAGAAGGGTCTCCGTCTGATGGGCTCTTCCGTAGTTCCGTGGTGTTCTCATGACTGGAATGTTCCATGCTTCTGCCTTTTCCCATTCCGCATGGCGGCGTTCTCAATACGACAGTCTTACGAGATCGGGCAAAGCACTTTAACTCCAGGGATGGGGAATAAAAGGATTGGTTCTTTGTTATAGAGATGAGGCGTTTAGCTTTGCATTCTCTAAGCCACATTCAATAATGCATCCTAGCTACGTTACGAGCAGACGAATTATGGCCCAATCCTTTACAGGGTAATCAACCTGAACGTCTTGGCAAATTCACAAACATTGGCTATTTATTGCTTTATACAATTCTGTTATCAATTCTCTTATGCTAAACCCGAATTCCCATGTTTAAACCTAAACTCCATAAATCAGTTGTATATAACCCCAAGCCATAACTCCTTCTGCTTGGCTCTGCACCAGTGCTGTATGCTACATGCTTGTATTCCCGTCGCACTTCCATCAATCTACTGATCAAAGCCCTCCTTGGTTCCCAACACACCAACACCACCGTTACTGCGTCGTCGTCGACCGATCACTTCGTGGACCCAATCACTGATTGTGAACCCCCAGTGACCAGCAACGAGAACACCGCTC
>JABCJW010000720.1:0-10669 GCA_013184375.1 Fusarium newnesense | reverse complement strand
CTCTTCCTCTTCCTCTTCATCTTTCACACCTTTTTACCCTAAAGGCAAATCAATTAACCCAACGACCCTTAGAAAACATATTACCCGTCAACATGGCTGTCAAGAAGGTCTTCGCCCGCTCCGTCTACGACTCCCGTGGAAACCCCACCGTCGAGGTTGACGTCGTCACCGAGACTGGCCTCCACCGTGCCATCGTTCCCTCCGGTGCCTCTACCGGTTCGTCCCGACCCCCTTCGGCTATTGTCCGTATGCACTCGCTAAGTTCATGATAATCCAGGTCAGCACGAGGCTTGCGAGCTCCGAGATGGCGACAAGTCCAAGTGGGGTGGCAAGGGTGTTACCAAGGCCGTCGAGAACGTGAACACCGTCATTGCTCCCGCTCTTATCGAGAAGAATCTCGATGTCAAGGATCAGTCCGCTGTCGATGCTTTCCTTAACGAGCTCGATGGTACTCCCAACAAGACCAAGCTTGGTGCCAACGCTATTCTCGGTGTATCTCTGGCTGTCGCCAAGGCTGGTGCTGCTGAGAAGGTGAGCTTCAACCATGTGAATTTCATGCTATGAATGTCTCAGCTAACCACTCACTGCAGGGCGTTCCTCTGTACGCTCACGTCTCCGACCTCGCCGGAACCAAGAAGCCTTATGTCCTCCCCGTTCCCTTCATGAACGTCCTCAACGGTGGCTCTCACGCTGGTGGCCGTCTCGCCTTCCAAGAGTTCATGATCGTTCCTACGTACGTATCTCGATACGCTCGTCTCAAGCTTCTTAATTTCTAACGCGGTTATAGTGAGGCGCCCACTTTCACCGAGGCCATGCGCCAGGGTGCTGAAGTCTACCAGGCACTTAAGGGCTTGGCCAAGAAGCGATATGGCCAGTCCGCCGGCAACGTTGGTGATGAGGGTGGTGTTGCTCCCGATATCCAGACTGCCGAGGAGGCCCTTGAGCTCATTACCGATGCCATTGAGCATGTTGGCTACACCGGCAAGATCAAGATCGCCATGGATGTTGCCTCTAGCGAGTTCTACAAGGTCGAGGAGAAGAAGTACGATCTTGACTTCAAGAACCCCGAGTCCGACCCCACCAAGTGGATTACATACGAGGAGCTCGCCAACCTGTACTCCGAGCTCTGCAAGAAGTATCCTATCGTCTCCATTGAGGACCCCTTTGCTGAGGACGACTGGGAGGCCTGGAGCTACTTCTCCAAGACCCAGGACATCCAGATTGTTGGCGATGACCTGACTGTCACCAACCCCCTGCGAATCAAGAAGGCCATCGAGCTCAAGTCTTGCAACGCCCTTCTTCTCAAGGTCAACCAGATTGGTACTCTAACCGAGTCCATCCAGGCTGCCAAGGACTCTTACGCTGATGGCTGGGGTGTCATGGTCTCTCACCGATCCGGCGAGACTGAGGATGTCACCATTGCTGACATTGCTGTTGGTCTCCGTGCCGGCGAGATCAAGACCGGTGCCCCTGCCCGATCTGAGCGTCTCGCCAAGCTCAACCAGATTCTCCGAATTGAGGAGGAGCTTGGTGACCAGGCTATTTACCCTGGTGCTAACTTCCGCAAGTCTGTTAACCTGTAAATGGGAATAGACTGATACGTGGAACAAAAGCCTTGCGATGATAATGATGCCTTTGGGTCTTCGGCCGGGAGCGCGTGAGACCATATACCAGAACGGCAAATTGAAAGTAATAGAGGCAAAAATAGTAAAAGCAAACTGTTCAATTAATGAAACTTTGACGGAAGTTCAAAAAATTCATTTCCTCTTGTGCAAAAACCTTTGTGCATGTCCTATAATAGAGAATGTTTCGATGACAAATTAGGCCTGTATATCTGGCGTAATCTATGAGCAAAGTTTAGGGATTAGCCAATAAATTTGGAAAATCGCCTCTTAACGGTTCACCGTTTCATCAAGTTCTACGGACACTGTTTAACTAACTGATACGAGGGACATCCTTTTTCGATGTGGCTTGTGAGGTGGCTGTTTCTACAGCAACAATCCTATTGGTGTATCATCAACAATAATAATATGCGACCATCCCACTTAAATGTTTAGCCTTTTGAACAACAACCACACCCCTACGGCCCCTGAGAGTGTTTTACACGAAGCAAACACCTCTCTAGAGGAGATACTAACTCACCATGTCAGCTTCAGGAGATCTTATTGATTTCGACTTGATCGAAGGACAAAAAGAAAATATCCAGTCTTTACCTGGTGGTCGTTCAGCTAAGAAGCTAGCTGAGCTTTACTCCCCATCACCACTTCATAAACTGTCTACCCCGACCCCTTCGGACACGCGCAATGTTAACGACTGCATTCGCGCCGAATTCGAACAAGAGGTTGAAAACATCGCTGAGTCAGACGATCCTCTTGACGTTTTTGAACGTTATGTTCGATGGACCCTAGACGCCCATCCCTCGGCGCAAGCAACACCACAATCACAACTGCATACCCTTCTCGAGCGTGCAACCAAAGCCTTCATTGGTTCAGCGCAATACAAAAACGACCCCCGGTATCTCAAACTTTGGGTTCACTACATCCACTTCTTCTCCGACACCCCCCGCGAGACATATATGTTCTTGTCACGACATGGAATAGGAGAGTCGCTCGCATTATTTTATGAGGAGTACGCTGCTTGGCTTGAGGGAGCGAATAGATGGGCACAAGCCGAAGAAGTGTACAAGCTGGGTATTGACCGCGAGGCTCGACCTGTTCAGCGACTTATTCGCAAGTTCAAGGAGTTTGAGCAGCGTGTCGCCCAGCAGCCAGATGTCATGAACGAACCCTCATCCCCAGCATTACCCACCATGCGGCCGGCTCTTGCTGCTAAAGTTGATCCTTTTGCTGCTGCGCGAGCAGCAGATCCTCAGGCCTCAAGACCGTCAAGTGGTGGAACTGGCAAACCCTCCAAGTCCAAGCTGGCAATATTCTCTGACGTTGACGCCCAACCTTCTGCCATGTCATCAATGAGTGCGGGCTCAAAAGGGTGGGATAGCATCGGTTCATTGGCAGACCGAAGGAAAGAGAATGCGGTGGAAGCCAAACCCTGGGCGGGTGAGACACTGCGAGCTGGTGGCAAGAAGAGTACGGCTCCTAAGATGTCAGTGTTTAGGGATCCGGTAAGTTGATATTCTTCCTCCCGGCTTGTCCACATGTTGATGATCATAGGACTAATGTATGGTTGTGATTTTTTTTTGGCATTCAATAGTCTCTTTCGCAAATACAGAATATCGTGGTTGTTCCATCGAAGCATCAAATTTCCGTTCACCCGCAAACTGGAAAGAAAGAGCGTGTTTTTGTTGACCTTGCTGCTATCTACCCAACTCCTGAAGAGATTGGCACGGAGCTTAGTTTCGAGGAGATTATGGCTGCTGACCGAGGCTGGCTCGACCACCGTTCGGAAGATGAAACATTTGACGAGAACCTCGTTCCTGAGCCTGTCATGCCCCTCGAGATCGAGGAAATCAGCAAAGGAGCACGAGAGAGGCTAATGATTCAACAAGATCCAGTCGACAGACTCCCTATCCATCAAGACCCTGTGGGCAAGTTGGCCATTCACAAAGACACAGTTGAGAAGTTAGTTATTCATCAGGATTCTTCCACCAAGTTGGCAGTTCACAAGGACACTGTGCAGTATGACGAGAACGGGAAGGCTGTCGAGCAACATCGGGGGCCACGAGGTGGTAAGAAGAAGAAAACGATTGAGGTCAACGAGACCCAGATCAGTGAGTCACCATATTCCCAGTATCATACGATCATCTGACCGTTTAATAGTCAAAGCAAAGCTTGACTCGCCATCCAGACCAAAGCTCAAGAAGAAAAACACCTCTGAGCCTACCATGACACTTCATACTAAGGCTGCCACTGATGATATTTATGATATTTTCAACGCACCCCTGAAACCTACTGGACAGGAGGAAGGGGATGAAGAGAGCGCAAGCGATGACGATTATGAAAGCGATGATAACTATACTACTGATGCAGAAAGCACAGGTACCACAAGGCATATAGAGCCCAGTGAAGCCGGTGACGACGAGAACGATGAGACATCTGATGTTAAGAGTGTTAGTGAATGGTCCGACTTTTCGACTCGAAGACACATTCCTCATATTGATGGAGAGGATGATGGTGACGAAGGCACCGAACGAAATGAGACACAAGTATCTGATTTGATCGACGCAGGCGCGCCAGGACCTGATCAGGAATTAACAGAAGCTTTCGACAGCACTGATCAACACACGGGAATTGGAGAAGACCAAAACGACGATGCCGAGGAGCTCGAAACTCCTGTGTCTGAAGATTTCCCTCCTACATCTCGTACAACATTCGTTCCTATCCCACCTGAAGACTACGAGCCCCCAACTCGGCCATTTAGGGATCCGGCCGAGGTGGCCAACAACCGACTGCCCTTCATGACTCCCATCACCGAGAGGACTGAAGTGTCTCTGGACGTAACTATGGAGCGCCGTGGATACAAGACACCTTCTAAGGACAATTCTCCAACGATTGATGAAGAGGACGAGGAGAGTTCAGATTCAGAACCTCTAAGCAGCCCTCTTCGAGAGATGGCCAACGATCCTATTCCACCCCCCATGATGTCCGCCCCCCTTGCTCCCAAATTCATTGGGCCTTTGGGCAAAGCAATCCCTCCTAAGGCTCTTGTTCCGAAAGGCCCCATTATCAAGGATGCTCAGTGTAACCCTGTGGATGAGTCAGTTCGCTCTGAGATCATCTCTAGGATGCTGCCCCCATTAGGCTCCTATTCTGGATTCTACGACCATCGACATGAGAAATACGAACGAGGGGCTGAGATCCGCAAGTTTGCCAAGGCCCTGGCAAAGGCAAACAAGTCAGGTGATAACAAAACGGGACCTGTCACTGCTCCTGTAGTAATTGAGCTCCCTGGCACTCCTCCAACCTACACAATCAAGAAAGAACTTGGTGCTGGGGCATTCGCACCTGTTTATCTTGTTGAGAACTCGGCTCCAGAAGCTGATGAGAACGACGAGAATGCAATACCTACCATGGGCAAGGGTGTTTTCGCAGTTAGTCATCGCAGTGAAATCGAGGCTTTAAAGATGGAGAATCCACCCACACCATGGGAGTTTCACATGATGCGTCTGGCTCACACTCGCTTGGGTCCTCAGCATCGTGCTTCTGCCTCCTTGTCTTATGCGCATGAGATGCACCTCTTTCAAGATGAAGCGTTTCTTTTCTTACCTTACCATCCCCATGGCACACTTTTAGATGTTGTTAATTTCTTCCGAGCTGAACCTTCTGCAGTCATGGACGAGCAGCTGGCAATGTTTTTTACTATCGAGCTTCTAAGGACCGTCGAGGCTCTTCACTCCAAGAGTATTCTGCACGGAGATCTCAAAGCCGACAATTGCCTGCTACGTTTGGACGCACTGTCCGATGACGAGTCCTTGACAGCTCAGTGGAGGGCTGATGGGAGCGGTGGATGGTCGTCGCGTGGAGTTGTGCTTATTGATTTTGGCCGCGGTATTGACATGCGCGCCTTTGTCCCCGAAGTTGAGTTCATTGCCGACTGGAAGACCAGCGCTCAAGACTGCGCCGAGATGCGAGAGGGCCGCCCATGGACGTGGCAGATTGACTACCACGGCCTCGCTGGCACAATTCACACGCTCCTCTTTGGCAAGTACATCGAAACTGTACGGTGTGACCAGGGTGGACTCGGCAAGTCTGGTCGACGCTACAAGATCCGGGAGAGCCTCAAACGATACTGGCAGACTGACCTCTGGTCTGACTGTTTCGAGCTTCTACTGAACCCTGGAGCCGCAGCAGCAGCTGGAGGTGAGGATGGTGGCAAGATGCCTGTGCTCAAGTCGATGAAGAACATCAGGGAGAGGATGGAAACCTGGTTAGGGGCCAACTGTGAGAGAGGTGTTGGACTCAAAAGTGTCATGTGCAGGCTTGAAGCTACCTTTGGCAAGAATCGCAAGTAGAAGTGACTAATGGATGGTGTTATCGTTCTTCGAGGCCTGGCGTTGGATATCGGTAGACAGGGGGCGTTGGTTGACTGAGCATTGTGTGCAAGTGTTGGTCCTTGCTCTTTGCAAGATAAATGGTCATGAGCAGTTATACCCCTTTGGAGAGTATCATAGATCTGGATGAGCCTCGCGTTGATTAGCAATGATGATTTTAATCATGATGGAAATACTGATCGGTTTATATCTGCGTTCATGAGAACTTGCTCGACAGTAGTCACTTGATGAATATTTTCGTAAGTAGTGAGTGACCGCTATAGCTAACCAGGATACCTAATCATATCCAGCTTCAGGCTAGATAGGGGCAATAACTGCGATAGTACTGTGAAGTATTATAGAGACGATCGTATAATATTACATTGCACCCAACTGTCCGCTGCTAATCCCTTCCGTCAGCCAAACTCCCTACACATACTACAGTAACCAATTTCAGACATCTACTCGCTCTCGTCGTCAGAATCATCCTTCTTCTTCTGTTTTCCACCCTTCTTAGTCCCCTTCTTGGCATCCTTGGCCATTTTACGATCAACCTGGTCCTGTATCTTGTTCCTTTCTGACTCTCCCTGGACCTGCAACTCTGTTTCAAGGTCCTTGAAGTCCTTAGTCTCTGCATCCATGCCCACAAGTCGCTCCAAGAGCTTGATCTCGGTAGCCCAGACCTTCTTGTCCTCGACAGATTTACCGTCAGCACCCGGCCGATCAATGGGCGTCTCGAGTACCATGGGCATACCCGCGAAAGGGGCATGGTTCATGATGCAGTGAAAGGCGCGGAGGCCGAGAAAGCCCGTGCCGATGTTGGCGTGGAGATCTCTATTGGAATTGAAGGGGGCCTTGCTGTCGTTCACTAAAAGATGTCAGCCGCCGCAGAAAGGAAGGATTTAGATCGAAAACTTGCAGTGGAAGGCCTTGAGATATTTGTGACCAACAATGTCGTTGAAAGAGTTGACAGTCTTCTTGAATGCCTCCGGTGTTCTTAGGTCATAGCCAGCTGCAAAGGCATGGCAGGTGTCAATGCAAACACCGACTCTAGATTTATCCTCAACCAGGGCGATGATGTCCCTCAAATCCTCCCAGGTCGATCCAATGACATTTCCACTGCCTGCCATGTTTTCCAGGACTGTAATCACCGTCTTGGTAGCCTTGTGTGACTTGTTAAGCTGCGCGGCAATACGTGCAATGGCTGCTGGCCTAGCATCTCCGCCGGTTGATCCAGGATGGAAGTTGTACAAACGAATTCCCAGCTGCTCGCAACGTTCTAGGTCATCGAGAAAGGATTTATATGCTTGATTCGCCTTGTCCTCATCAGCCTGCGCTAGATTGACGAGATATGAGCCGTGGGGAAGGGCGTGTTCGCCTGCGCTATAACTGTGTTCTTTGCACATTGAAATGAATTGATTCTTGGATTCATGGTCAAGAGGCGGGTTCGTCCATTTTCTTTGTGACTTGAGGAAAAGTGCAAAAGCGTTTGCACCAATGTGGACTGCGTTTGTGACGGAATTCTGTACTCCTAGAGGGAAACATTGAGTCAAGATACAGCCAAGGAAATAACGTATAAGGCTAACCTCCTGCGGCACTGACGTGAGCGCCAATGTTCATAGTAGGTTTCAGTGACGATACGTCCGTTCTATCTGCCAAAGGTGTCGCATCTTCGTCCTTTGCCTTTGTTTTGCGCTTCTTGGTCGTCTTTGCCGTTGGAGCTCGCGAGGCTATCTCAGGTTCGGGCGAGACTTTTCGCTTAGTTGCTGTCTTTACAGATGCAGCCTTTGCAGTTACGGTCTTTGAAACTGCACCCTTAGTCCTCTCAATGACCTTGGTGGCAGCCGCTACAGCCTTAGTCGCCTGGGGCATCTCGTCGTCGTCAGGGTCCTCGTTGTAGCTAACAGCCTGCTTTTTGCGCAGAGACGTACGAGCCATCGCCGATCAAAATAAATCCCAGACAGAAGATTTGGCTTGAATTGCGCCGGAAAGGTTTTGGGAGCCTTGATTAGCTGGTTTGGTGGATGAATCCGAGTGGATGTCATTGTTAAGAGCTACACTGTGTGACGCGATCCACGCGCTCCGCCTTTCACTTCGAAGCGCGCAGTCACGTGCCTAGTAGTCAGAACAGGGACAATCGAACCTCCATCGAAAGAAACAATGATACGCGATACATGCATGCAATCAGTGAATGGGAGTAAATTTGCTGGATACAAGCTTCGAAACTAGGGGGAAAAAGACATGCGGGCTATCCCCGACACAATTAAGATACGAAACCCCAAGCAATTCCGCCTGTACCTTGGGAACAACTCCTGTCGTTGTCAATCTGACAAAAGCATTCCAAGCATTTTACAGCACATAAGAGAAAATTTAGGCAAAGATTTCCATCTCGGCCTTGCGATCGGCAGCAAACTGATCCTTGTATGCATCCCACAACTTCTCAATTTCCTGAACATAACGTTCATGCAGCTCATCAATGTCCTGTTGGCCTGGTTGAGGTCCATGGGCCTTGTCAACTCGGATCGGCCGTCCGATAACAATGTTAACGGGTCGACGGTAAGGCATGAGACCAACATCATAATTGAGCACACCACGTCCGTGGAGAGCTGGCACGGTAAACTTGAAAACCTTGAGAAATATCATCTGGATTCGGTGTACAAGGGGGTGTGTCTTAGGACTCAGCTGGTCGTAGAGATCATTTTCGCCAAACCCAATAACAGGAACTAGATCGGCTCCGGTACGAAGTGCCATCTTGACAAACCCCTTTCGGCTCTTGAGGATCAGGCGAAGGCTTCCTGGTTGGGCCTCGAGCGATTCACGGGCACCGCCGACAACAATAGTAACAGCGCGGCCTCGGCCATCATTGCTAGGACCGCCCTTTGAGAGAAGATTCCATATCGACTCTTTAGAGACTGACTGGAGACCATGAAGCATGATATAATCGCGGTAGAAGGGGAGACGGAAGTTGGAGTCGAGAGTGAGGAGTGTGTTGGTGATTCCAGGGAACAGTTCGCGAAACCCAAGAGCATTAGTGCCAAAGGCGGCGAAGGCTCCATGGGAAATGATGCCATGCGGATGGTACCCGAGTATGTATTTCCTATCGGTCGGTAGTTCGTGCGTCTTGTGCAACTTCATGGGGAAGTATCCAGTGAAGAGCTTCCAGAGCTTGAGGCTTCGTACCCATTCTGAGCGGTAGGTCAGGTTACCGTTAGTTCCTGCAGTTGAAAGGGCAAGGTGGATCAGGTAAATTATAATGATAGGCCAAGCGAGTGGATTGGCGCAGATCAACCAAAAGGCCGAAACAAATGTGGCAATGGACATGCAATGAAACAAGACTGCTGCAGTCTGTAGCCGTCGCCTCATGGGCACTCGCAATGGCGCGAAACGAATGCCTCCAGCGCGCCAGCTCCCCGTCTTGATATTTTTAGGTTGAGCGGTAATGGGGAGCCTGGGATAGGACCATTGATCATGTCTGCTGGTGTTATCCGCGTCTCTGTCAGCGACAACGTCGGCGTAATTCTTTTCACCGTTGTTTGGATCTTCTTCTTCTTCTTCACCGTCTCTCTCGTCCGCCTCAGCTGCTACTGCTGCATAGCTCTTTCCAGTACCATTGGGAGTCCCGCTCGGGGCTCCTCCATTCAACTTGCCATCAGGGGCACCATTTGTAGAAAGCATCAGATCGTCAAAGTCGGCGTTGCTGGTAGAGATGCTCGACTCGAAATCACGATCAGGCAGCTGTGGGCGCTCCAGATCTCTCTGTTTGCAGTTATTAATACAGGTTCTTTGATGATTTGAAGACGGAGGGCTTAATACATACAGCTTCAACAGCCTCTCCATTCTGCGATTGGGACGGCTCGACCAGATGCTCGTTTTCCGGGTTAGGAATTGTCGTCACTTTTTCAATCGCATCAGAAGGATGGGCCCCTTTGAATTATATTAGTAAGTCTCTGGGAAAGTCGTAAATCAACGAGGTTGAACCCATCAACACAATGTATCGGTAATCAAGCTATTACATCACCATTTGCCTGCTTTACGACGCAACGCACGTATGAAGGGCCCAAAGCTGGCACAAATCAACGGCACATGGATGAATTGGCTTACCGTTAATGAGGGGAACATCACTGTCAATCACAGGGTTCGACATGATACACAGAGCAGCTCGAATGTTGCTGTGTTGTGATAAAGCAAGATCCTGGGGCGGGGGGATAGCCAGTGGACTTGGGGATGTTGGGAATTGCACGAGAAACTGCTGGTCACACGCACAGTCACATCAGAAATTGATATAAGAGGAAGGGTATATATTGGCAATGCCGAAAGAGAGAGAAAGAGAAAGGAAATTTTCAATCGGCGACTATGACACGAGCATTAGCCGCCATGATATCGTCTTACGGAGAGGGTGGACCTGAGCCGCTTTCGTGTTTGTATTATGCAAAAAGCTAAGTGCCAGTAATGACGTCGCACCAACCACAGGTCATGTTTGACACGTGAAATCAGAAGCTTTGATCTTGATCTGGCCAGGGGGAGGGAAGTTTGTCCAAGTCTCCACTTGCCGCTCCTTTACACAATTTAAACCGTCCTTAGGCTCAAGCTCGGATAAGCAAGGGGATGCAACAAAACTTAGGACCTCGATCCTAGGTGACAAAAAGCCTTAGGTAAACTTAGTATAATTTAATATAATTTAAT
>JABCJW010000719.1:0-19269 GCA_013184375.1 Fusarium newnesense | reverse complement strand
GTGTACGGTACAATAAGCGCCGTGTTTCACTTGTCGTATTCAGCAGTGTAACTCAAAAGCAACTCATGCCTTGACGAACGGGCTTTCGCTCCAGTGGATTGGTTGGGCAATACACCATTGTCTGCCAACGTGATGCAGGCTCCATAAGGCTCTGAGCTGACGGTGCCACAGGTGTTCCTCTCTTTAATTAGGTACTTAACATTGGGCAATAGCTCTGGTCTTCGCTCTTCTCTTATTTTTTTTTTTTTTCTTTTCTTTCGTCATTCTTGCCGCTTTTATCTCAATGGCGAACCCTCTTTCCATCTCAGCGAGCATTGCTGGGTTAGTTGCTCTTGCCGATCTCGTCTTTCGGTCAGGTACCAAATACGTCAAGAGCTACAGAGGTTGGGAACCTCATCCGCGAAATAAGGAACCTCTCTGTCATCTTGCACAATCTTTCGCTTGTCGCCTTCGACCTAGAAGTGACAGAATCGACTCAACAAATTGCTGTTCACGAGCCGCGGCCCGTTCTTCAACCGCATTATCTCCACGATTGTCATCAACTGCTGAGGCGCTTAGAAACAGGCCTTGCGCGTACAGAAGCTTCCTTGAATTCGGATTCGGGGCGCCAAAGACTGCATGCTCGGCTAAAATGGCCTTTCACATCGACCGAGTCCGAGGAATTGATCCAAGATGTACAGCGCTACAACCAAATCATTCACACAGCTCTTGCCGCCGACTCTCTGACCAAGCTTCAACATTGCTTATCCCGACAAACTGAAGTCAAGGATGGCCTCGACAAGATCAGTCGCACAACGGAAAAGATCTTGGATATACAAGTCAAGATCACTCTTGATGCCAAACGGAATCGAGTCCTAAAAGATTTTGGCCAAGTCAATCCTCGGGGTGAATATGAGATGAACAGGAAACTACGGCATGGCCTCATCGTCACCGGTTTTTGGCTTACGCAAAGTCCAGATTTGACTGCTGGTACTCAACTCCTGCTTCAAGGCTCTGGTGCAGCGGTATACCTGGTACTGGGAAGTCTGTCCTTTCCACAGCCATGATTGGGGAGTGTTTGCAAAGAAACTCTCACGATGCAAGTAAAGCAATCGCATACTTCTTCTGTACCTATAAACATGAACGCTCCCATCATTCGGTCACCATTCTTTCGTCTCTCTGCATGCAACTCGCAATGCAGGGTGAAGACGGCTTCCGAATCCTACAGGAATACCACGACAAGCTGTTCTCAAGTCATCATCTCTCTACAAATCCGACCGCGGAAATGCTCGCACAGATACTCCATCGCATCTGTGCTTGTTTCAACCGAGTCTTTGTTATCGTCGATGGTATTGATGAGTACGACGGTCGAGTAGAGGCGAATGTAGAGTGCTTGGCCAAACTTGCGCTACCACAGGTCGATGATGTTATCAACATGGCATTGTTGAGTAGGGACGAGAGCATTATACTTACACGTCTGGAAAAGGACTTCCCTCATGTCGAAATTGAGGCGCACACTGAGGATCTACAGCTCTATGTCGCCTCAGAACTTAGTGAAAGGATTGCTTCGACACTGCTGAGGCTTCGTGACCAGAGTCTGAAAGACCTCATTATGACAAGGTTGGTTGGGGAAGCCAAAGGGATGTAAGTCATACTTGCTCCGATACCACTCACTCCTACTTAAAATGTCTCTAGGTTTCGCTGGGTAGCCTGCTAACTGGACTACATGTGCGAACTTCCAACAGATAAGTCTCGTCGTGAAGCCCTGAGCAAGCTTCCTCCGACGCTGTATCAATCATATGATCGCATTTTACTCAAGATTGACGGTTATGATGATTCAGTGAAACGACTAGTCAAGAGAGCATTAATATTGCTCGCAACTTCTTTCTTCCTCCATTTCGAAGAAGTTTGCGAGGTCATCTCCTTGCAAGATGATGCAACGACTCTCTAGAACGATGAGCTTGTTGAAGAAGAAGAAGAATTGCTGCGATGGTGAAGTAGCCTTGTCCGAGTCAATAAATCCAGTTCCCCCCATGATGGTAAAACAAGAATTCAGTTTGCACACTTTACAGTTCAAGAATATCTTCAATCGCTGATGACCCGCGATTCGAATCATCAACAACCACACCTCAGGGACTATGCTGTTTCGCGCGCAGACGGCGTGACCTTCTTTTCTTTCCTCTGTTTGCGCTTCCTCACAATGGAGGACATGGGGCGATTTCCACCGACTCGTGACACAACACATACTATCGGCGATATCCTTGCACAACACAGACGCAGGAACTTTTTACACTGAATCAGTATTGAATGCTCTTCATCTTACATTAATTGAGAGATCTTATCGAGTTTTGGACCCATTGTTAGCCTTCGGCCTGGATCCACGTGCTGGTAAACCAGACGGTTTCAAGCCAGTCCATATGTGCTGTCGGAAGAACACCTACGAGGCTCTTCAGATACTATTGCGCTTTGGTGCATCAATCCTCGACACCGAGAAGTTTGGCAGGACCGTTTGGCATTTAGCCGCAGAGATCAACTCGGTGATGATTCTGGAGGAACTACTTGCCTTGGGCAACGTTGACGTTGGGCTGAAAATGACATCTAAGCACCATGAGACTCCTGTTTATGTGGCAGCGACTCGATTACACCCCGAGGCTGTTTCCCTTCTCCTACCTTTTTGCAAAGCGGAAGAATACTAGACAAGCAGTAAAGCCCTATCCCTCATTCTATACGAGCCGAGATTCTCTAAGGCTACTCGATCCCTACATGGATTCGGCATCTTGGCACAAATTTCATGTGGTATGCATGCTCTGGCATCCCATCGGGTTATTCTTCAAGATGACGTACAGACTTGTGGGCAGCTTTACGGTCTCGGCTACCCTTTGGAGTGTGAGATGCCCTCTCCTTTTTATGGCAGCTGCGCAAAGCAATGCGCAAGCGGCAACTGCTGTCCTTATTCATGGGGCCGATGTCAACACAACCGACAACAGAAATTGTACGCCACTATTTGTTGCAGTTGAGCACGATGCAAACGATGTTGCAGAGCTGTTCATCAGTCGCGGTGCCCATGTGGACGTCACGAATACTTCATCACACGGACTCCTTGATGTGGTTCACGTTCGGAAATCATGAAAAATGGTCGACATTCTTCTTAAGGCTGGCGTATCAAGCACAAGAATAAACGTGGACGGAAAAAGTGTCCTCAGCCTCATGGCATTATGGACTTGCCAACCAAGCACCAAACCCAACATTGGGCTCTTCAAACGACTCTTGGAGCATGGCGTTGATCTTTACTCATGTGATAAGTCCAGTTGCTCCGCTTTACATTGTCTTTTTACAAGCCCTTGCCGGGGTTATTTGTTATGCATGGTGGACGTGAGACTCGAGTCACAGGTGAGAAAGCTCAGCAGCTGGCCTGACCCTTTCTTCTCCAACGGCATAGACACCTTGGTCGCTATAACTTAAAACCTCCGATATGTCAAACCTTCAATCAAGACTGAGGGTGTTCGCCAACTCTGTGGCCTGCGAACTCCTGGCACTCATAGTTTGCTATGCCGAGCAGCCTGCTGGGGTTCAGTCACGGCGATCCAGAACCTTGTCAAGCTCGGGATTAGTGATCTTGAACACCATTGCCACGAACGCGGATCGCCTTTGAATGCTGCCGTTCAAAACCATAGACTGGAGGCGGTCAAGTTGCTCATACTTCATGGCGCCAAGGTTCCTGAGGATCTTTGCAAACCAAGAATTCCACCCTCAGGACTGTAAGCCCAAATTTCGTCGTTCGAGAATGGTTATTTATTGGCTTGCACGCGGAGCGAAAGCGAATTACACATGACCTCTTGAATGAAGAGACGGAGATCAAGAGCTGGTCTGGAGTATGGGTTATTCAGGTCCCATTACAATGGCAGGGCAAGAAGAGTTCAATTGAGTGCATCTTGGAATACGCTAAACGGAGACATTGGGTTGAAAGTGATTACAAGTAACACTGTTCGAGATACTCAACTGGTGCGATCAAAAGAAAGATGTTGCAGCATGTCGAGCGTTGAACGACAGGGCTATTGTTGAGGAAGATGTGACGGTCGCTCGGCGCCGCAAGACTTATAGCCAGCCACACCTAACAGCGGACCATCTATACCTTCAGCCGACCTTGAAAAAGGTCGATGAGGTCGAAGCCAAAAAGGAATCGCAACGCTGCGTTGAGCCGATCATTTTCTTCCTCCCGGTGGATCCACTCGGCGGTCGGCGCCGGTCCGAAGTACGGAGCTGGCCTTTCGGGCCGTTAGTCCCCACCCGCCTCCGGTGTGTCATCTGATCCGCTCTAGGGAAGGCAAGAAAACGTAGGACCAGGATCCGAAGCGACAGAAATATTTAGGAAATTGCCCTGAACTTGGGAGACAGAGATCCCGCTTCTCAGTGTTCGCAACACTGAATGAATACGTCGCTAGGAGGCGCAAATGGATCAATCATAGCAGGATGTGTTCATTCATATATTCGTATATACACTCTATTTCATACAAGCTATCGTCACTCGACCCATTGGGGAATGACGTTGGGGTATCTTTTATGCCGCCTGTAACTTCAGGCGGCGCAGCAGGGCTCTATCCACAACCTCATCATGATCAGCGGAGCTGAACCTCGTCTCAGTCACGACGATTGTCGAACTGACTCGCTGCTTCTGCACATCATGGATGGCAGTGTCATTCTTCATTCGCTTTCACCATTTCCAGGTGCACGCTCAGACATGGACCTCAGCAGCGTTCTTCTTCTTGTTCTTCTTGATACCAACAAGGCCGATGATTTCCTCCCAGAAACCAGTAGGAGGGTCGACGATCATAGCGCGCTCCTCGTAAGCATCAATGACAGGTCGCTCCCAGACAATATCGCACTCTTTGGCACTGACGATCTTGGTGCGCTTGAAGAACTTCCATCCTAGGTACATGAAGGGAGCAATGAGTTGCATGGTATAGTTGGAAAAGAAGTTCTTCGCGTCGAAGGGAGCCAGAGATGTGTATCCATAGGTGTAGCAAACGACTGTGTGGAGGATAAGAGCGATCCAAGCACAATAGGGCTGGAAGTAGCCAAAGTAGGGCATCTTCTTGCGATCAATTCCCTGGGCCTTGCAAGCACGGTAGTAGAAGAGGAATGTAATGTTCATGGTGATATAATCCACGATACCGCCACCAGTGATGAGGGCGAGAAGGATGGTCAGAGCCTCGGCGGAGGAGCTGTCGAGCTGAAGGAAGGCCAACAAAGGGAAAACCATGGTGACGGCGAAACACCAGATAGGGATACCGCTCTTGGTAGTCTTGCGGAGGAAGGCAGGGGCACGTCCGTCGAGGGCGAGACTGTACAGGGAGCGGGTTGCGCAGTATGTATACGTGTTGCCGGCAGAGAAGATAGTTGTGAAAAGAAGGGCATTGACAAGATGGGGCAATCCTTCAATACCGAGGTTAGACATGGCGATGACCCAAGGAGAGGCAGCAGCAGTGCCACCACCGGATCCGCTGCCAAATTGAACCTCGACAAGTGTCTTATCAGTGTGGCTAAGAACGATGCCACAAGTAAGGGCAGCGCCGATGAAGAAAAGACCGAAACGGAAGTAGCAGGTCTTGAAGGCAGTCTTAACATATCGGCTAGGGTGCTTGGACTCGGCGGCGACCATAGAGATATAGTCAGGGCCGACGACAAAGAAGGCAGCAGAGGCTAAGGCGCCCATGAAGCCTTCGAGACGTCCAAGATCACCTTCGGTTCGGAATGTCGCGAAAGCTTCATGCGCATTGGACCAGTAGCGGAAGCCATAAGCATCACCTTGGGGGTTGCCCCCGACCATCGTCACGAATGTAAACATGAAGAGGATAAAGATCAGGAGCACCTTGCCCAGGGCCAGCCAGAACTCAGCTTCACCAAAGACACCAACAGCAAGAACATTGCACACACTAGAAGAGGAGACGAATGTTTAGCATGCATTCACACATAGACAATGAGAGGGAAGGAAGCAGAATTGAGGAAAGAAACCATGGAGCGCATCCTTGAAGAGGTTCATCGGATGCAGCTCGGGGTTTTATGCCTTACCCATATGCGATAATGACTGCGATGATGAAGCCGGCAGTTGGACCAGCGTCAGTAATATTATCACTCCAAAATGAAACAACGAGGTTCAGAGCGACGATTTCGAAGGGAATCAGGAGAGCCTCGTAGAAGAAGAAGTTCCATCCGACCATGAAGCCAAGGGCATCATCAACCCAGTGGCCAGCAAGGCGGATAAAACCACCGGAGACAGGCATATAAGTGTTCATCTCAGCAATTGAGTTGTTGGTAAGACCGAGAACCATGGCGTAGAGAGCGGTGCAGACGAGGAGGCTGCCAGGGCCACCTTTGGCCAGACCGGCACCGATACCGATGAACAAACCAGTACCGATAGTGCCTCCGATAGCAAGGAGTTGAACTTGGCGGTTGTTGAGACGGCGATGAAGACCATCAGCGTTATCACCATCATTCTCGAGGATGGGGCTGGGGCTCTCGACCCTCTTGGAGGCCTTTTCCGAATCGGAGGACATGTTGGAGATGTTTCGGCCGAGTTGCTGTTGGTTGATGAGACAGCTCAAAACCACTTGTCAACCTCAGAAGTGATCTGGGTTTGAGAACATGTGGAGATGGGGATGGGGATGAAGAGAGAAAGAAGGAGTCAAAGAGAGAGCGAGAGCAAAGGGATTTATGAGAATGGAACTCATAGAGACGATCCCAGAAGAACACACTGACACAGCAAGGCAAAACCCACAAGTCGAGACTCAGACATGGTGGTGGTGGAGAGTTCAGTGGGTCGGGTAGTTGGCGGTTGCAATGATCAATCCTGCGATGGTGATGAACCCTTGTTGAGGAGTGAGAGCCAGAATTGCAGACATCGCGTCATTATGGAGTCTCGTTAAGTAACTCGAGAAGCGAGAGGACGAGTCCGAGTGAAGATGGTGGATATCGTCGATATTAGAGGAGGCGGAGGCAACTTGTTTTCTCCACTGAGCCTCTCCCATCAGGAAGAGCGTACCCATCAAACAACCTCATGAGCTCAAGGATGAGAAGAGTCCGTTCAACGCATCTTGCAAATTAAGCTTCTCCTTCTCCATGATGTTCATTTCGCAAGTCGCCGAGATCGTCGCATCGCATCGCATTAGATGCGTACCGCTCTCGTTGCTGTTGTTGTAACATGACTTATAAAGCTTGTACAGGGAATGGCGATCCGAAGGAAGTTTACGAGATGAAATGCCAAGACAGAGCATGACGTCACAATCTCAAACTCTTCAGCTCAGGTCACTGAAAGATCACGTGCTCAGTCGACTCACGTGACGTACTTCATGATTCGTTTGCGGCAAAGGCGCAAGAGACTGAGGAACCAGTGGATCCTCGGCTGAGAAACTCTGCAGAGTTTTCTCGATACCCTGTAGAAACAAGCAAAGACAAGAGATGCATGATTCGTTAAAGTATCTGACAGTGGATGATGTGGATCCAGGAAGAAATATGGTGCGGTTTACAAAGACATTCCGCTGTCAAAGACCAGAATCGGTAGCTGGACCCGACGACCTCGCTGTAGGGATGGCCCTCGATCTTGTGTAAAGAGAATCCAATGGGCAATCTGAAGCAACCCGGTTTAAGGGACTCGTTTACATAATGAATTGCACCGTTGGAGGCTGAGCCTCAAGTGAGATGTGATATGACGAACATTGTTGATGGAAGCAAGTTTGCATGGTTTGGATCGTCAAGGAACAGGAGCAGGAAAGTTTACATCCCAATACGCCGACATCACAAATTCAGGGTCTTTTAAATTAAACAATCCCTTGTTTCATTCACCCGCCATGACATGAGGTTCAAAGCCGCCCAGCATCCCAAGCTTGCGGCTCAACGGCAGAGCGACCGCCAAGTTTCTCGTCATTCTTTGCCCGTTAGGTTCTGGCCGGAGAAAAATGTCGCTGCCACCGCCGAATCATGGCTTCCTCGAGACCCAGAATAGGCAGGCAATGCGTCTAGGATGCGCTTATTGGCGGCCAACGCTGTAAGCGCCAAGCAAATTGTACTGTAATGAACTGAGTTTTGCGTTATTTACAATACGTACGACATCGTATTGAACGTTGAATGATGCTCCACTGAGGGAGTGGTGGGATCCAGGGATGATGCAAGGGACATGGCGGCTGGACTAACGCTTTTTCAGAGCACGACAGCTGTAATATTCCCCAAGACTGAGGTGATGAAGCTTGTGCTTGTTTGGTCAAGAGATTTATTATCATACTATTACATAGTACAGATACGTTGAGTTGAAATGATCTAGATCATCAGATTGTCGAAACGAAACGTGAAACCGCTTGCATCTCTCGTTCGCGTATCTCAGTCCATTCGGAGAAAAGATGCAGGGTCCTTGTCGGCTTGGGCTGGTCCTGACTTGCCCAAGAAAGATAGCTTCGAGCAATCAATATTGATAACTCGACTCTTGTTCCAATAATATTCGGTACAATGCAGTGTCTGTATTGACGCGGTGTACATCATTGCGCTAAACACAAACAATGAAGATCGTCATGCGGGAAGTGCTTGTGTCCCATCTTGGGACTGGCAGGTTCAGGCTGCGAAGGTGAAGGAATGGGTATCGCTTCTTGTTGGTTACAAGGGCTTCATGCAATGTAGGTCTATGTTTTACTACACTTATTCGAAACATAAAACATGCAAATGGTCCTTAACTGCTTAACATTTCTTCATTCACACCGCTGACCTGTTACATCATACAAACACGATCACTGCTCTGAAGCATGTCAGTGGCAGCAACAACGACAACGACAATCATCATTCGAGAAAACTATATGAAAAACAAGAGAAAATAAGTATTGATAATAGTTTTGACTAAAATTACCTCCAAGTTTAGACTGCGTTGGCTTCTTCATCCGCTCTAATCAACGTCTTCACATGAAAGAAGCTTGCTTACCCTAGAGCTCACCCATGGCCCGTGCATTAGCCTCGCAGCTCAGGATAAGCACCTTAATAATCCCAAGCCACCAATTCTAGAAACATTCAGGCAACCTTCTTTCAACATCACCATCCAAAATGTCAGAATACTGGAAATCCACGCCCAAATACTGGTGCAAGCACTGCGAGACCTATGTTCGCGACACAAAACTTGAGCGCAAAAACCATGAATCTACTGCCAAACACCAAGGCGCATTGAAGCGCTTCCTGCGCGATCTACACCGTAACCACGAGCGAGAAGAACGCGAAAAAGACCGCGCCAAGCGGGAAGTCGAACGTCTCAATGGAGTTGTCGGAGGCTCATCTACAGCGGCAGGTCCATCGTCAAGACCTGCGCCGCGCGCACAACAGAGCGCACCGACAGAAGCGTCTTTGAAGAAACAGAGAGAACAGCTTGCTGCCATGGGCGTCGCGATGCCGAGCGACTTCAGACCTGAGATGGCTATGCCTGGCGAGTGGACGGTTACGAATACGAGAATTATCGAGACCAAGACAGAAGAAGACGAAGAAGCAAAGGTAGAAGCTAGAGCCAATGGTGTGCGGAAGCGGGAAGCGACGGAGGATGAGAAAGAAGAGGAGGACGCTGTGCGCGGACTGTTCAAGAAGCCCAGACGATGGGGACGAGACTCGAAAGCTATGCCACAGCAAGAAGACCAGGAACTCGATGCGCTATTGAGGGGATCGACGTTTACACCTAGGGCTGTGAAGGAGGAAACAGAGGATGCGAACGATGTTAAGAAGGAGGACGATGCGACACTGGACACAATCGTAAAGACGGAAGATGCGACAGAAGTTAAGACGGAGGATAACACAGACGTCAAAACAGAAGCACCTGAGCCTCTGATAAAGCCAGAGCCGGAGCAGGCTGAGTCGGGAGTACAGACTGTGGTGTTCAAGAAGAGAAAGCCCAAGGGCATTCGACAAAAGTGATGAGACTGTCGCTGTGTACTATACAACTACTTACATTGCTGGAGCATAAAATGATACCAACTATACGAATAATGAATGATATTCACCACATCCCACCTACACCGATATCCTCAAAAGCCAAATTGATATGCCGTGGAATAGTTTCGTAATTCGGCATTTGGCCCACTGTCCACATCCGTATATCCCGTCGGAGTTAAAAGTTTAAAAGCGAAAAATGAAGCCCAATGGGGATAGCTTCAAAACCAATGACAAGCAGACTCCTCTCCCAGACCTAGATATCCTATCTTTCACCAATTAGCACGGACTCCACGGAGATGTTGCTTAGAAAGCACACGGGAATAGTTCACGGAACCGTCATCGGAACGGCCATTGTTTGTGGGGTAGCACGGCATCTCGGCCTCGATTAATTGCGTCACTCGGAAAGATCTGGATCCGCCTGGAAAGAGGATATAAAACTCGGCCAAGTAACCGCCGAGGAATTTCCCCTCCATTCTATAATTCTGCAGAGAAATAGAAAATCACTATCACAATGGCTTCTAACCAACCTGGCAAGTGCTGCACAGAGGGCGTTCGCCATGAGTAAGTCTGCCCCGAAAATGGTATTCGCGCAATTTTATATCTAATGCTTCCTTTGTAGAGGCGAGCCCACCGGCAAGATTATCAAGCTCGATAGCGGTCTTGACGCCTACATCGCGACAGCTCCCGCGGACAAGGCGCACAAGGGAACCGGAATTGTGTACATTGCCGATATCTACGGAATCTGGGCCAACAGCAAGTTGATGGCTGATCAGTTCGCCGCCAACGGCTACACCACCATCATTCCCGACATCTTCAACGGCGATGTTATGCCTGTGCCCATGCCTGAGGGTCTTGATATCATGAGCTGGATCACAAAGGGTGCCAAGGGCGATAACCCTCATACCCCAGCTCAGATCGATCCTATTATCGCTGAGTCTATCAAGACGCTCAAGGAGCATGGTGCTACCAAGATTGGAGCTGTCGGATACTGCTTCGGCGCCAAGGTATGTCTTTTTAACCTCGACTCACAAGGAAGCACATCGCTAACAGTCTCACTCAGTACGTTATTCGCAACTACAAGGCGGGCATCGACGTCGGTTACATCGCTCACCCCTCTTTCGTCGAGGAAGAAGAGCTCAAGGCCATTACCGGTCCGCTCTCCATTGCCGCTGCTCAAACCGACAGCATCTTCCCTACCGAAAAGCGTCACCGATCCGAGGAGATTCTGATCGAGACTGGCAAGCCTTTCCAGATCAACCTGTTCTCTCACGTCGAGCATGGTTTTGCTGTGCGCGCTGATCTGAGCGACAAGAGGAAGAAATTTGCCAAGGAGCAGGCTTTCTTCCAGGCTGTGCAGTGGTTTGATGAGTACCTTCTTTAGAGTGAGGTAGATGAGTTAATGATATATATAAAGATACTTAATAGAAGTTCAAGAATGTAAATGGTGTGTGGTATGCTCAGTGAAACCTTGTCTTGAATTGAAGCGAAACCTTACTGCGGCAGAGGATCCAGAACATTGGAGACTCTAACAAGAGGGACTGCTGAGTACTGTAAGAAAAGTCTCTGTACCACGCAAGGCCTGTAGATTTGAGCATTTAATACTAGTTCTACAATTACTATTTGTTATACCCGTCTTGGCTTTCACCAAGACAGATTCGCGATGCTCTTCCCGCCACGGTATCCAGATCCACGGATCCATTCTCACCTCAAGCCACTGACACAACCCCTGCATAGACCCCCACTGCCCCAAAGTTTCAGTGCCTTCTCTCCCGCTCAGGGGAACACTCGGCGCCGACTCCACTGTGGCGCACCCACTGTCGAGTGAACCGGTTCACTTCACCTGCGTCTTGTCTCATTGTGATTCAATGCTGACAATCCATTTTCCACTGCAACGTCTCTTCTTTCAGCTCACGCGACAACCTCCAGCTGATTGACCTTCATCACGAAAACCCCGTTACTCGAGGAAAAACCATGCTTTGAGAGTCTCAGTCTTGGTGATGGCCGCCTCCGTCGATTCCATCTCCCATCACCTCCCACCGCTTCTATCTCCGTCCTCGACTCCTCCTCCATCATGCGCCGACACAACAGACGACAAACTCCCCACGATTCCCTCCGACGAAGACCACTCTTCTGAAGAAGGCTCCCACAGAAGTAGCAGCGTGCGACGTGTCGAGTCCAACTCTTCTATTTCCGAACCAGCGGTCGAGGATGACGAGGACCAGGAACAAGAGCCCGCGGAGGAGAGTCTAGACAAAGAGAAGGACCAGGATGATAGCACTGCTGTACCCTCTGGCAGGGCCAGTCGCAGCAGCACGATAAGCAATACGACGAACCCTAACGTTCGACGTCTCTCGGCGACTGAGATGCAGCGCCTCACAAACTCTCCTGAGTCGTTACCTGTGGCCCCCGCGCCAGAACGGAGGTCAATTGACCAAGAATCTGCGTCACATCCTCTCGATCAGCGCGAGGCTATACGACAGCCTACCATGCGCCTCGATGATGCGACTCCCCCGGCGCAGCAAAATGGTGTCGCCGTAGAGGCTCGCACTGGCTTGACTTCTGCTCTGCGGACTGCGAGAGATATTCAGATGGATATCCACCGACGCCCATCGCCTGGAGCGAGAACTCTATCTACGCCCCCTACGAGCCGTCCCTTGGCTGGCGAATCGAGTGGGAGATCTTCACCGAGACGATACTCTTCTTTCAACTCAACTGGACGACCTACATCTCTACATATCAACCTCGATGGTGCAGGCGGAACATCCCCTGTTCTCAACGCCCGGCCAACGCCTGCGACAGCCATACCTCTTCAAACAGATTCAGCCGGCCTTCGACCACCATCGCCGATTCCACCGATCATTCCTCTTCCGCCCATGTCGTTACCTACACATCTGCAGCTGGAACTGGCAGCTCAAAGACCTAGTCCGTTATACATCCACCAGTCCCACGCTTACGATATTCCCTACGAATCCAATGCCGTCAAATTCGAGCGTCTTAAGAATGTGATCCTCTTACCGCCCCATCTCGAAATGACGCTTAACTTTGGGGCTCTGGCATGTCTAGATGCTTGGCTTTGGAACTTCACCATTCTTCCTATGCGCTTTATCCAGGCTGTCAGCATGTTGGTCCGTTGGTGGGGCTATGTGGTCCTCAAAGAAGTTCGATGGCTTCTCGGCTTCGTGTGGTATGGTCTTGGACGGCTTTGGCGAAGAGGTAGGACCTCACGAGCCGATGAGACCTCTGATGAAGGAAGATCACGCAGTGAAAGTCGTACTCGAGGTCGTTCCAATGATGAAAATGGGAGTCATGATTTCAAGGCAAACGGGA
The DNA here is from genome assembly GCA_013184375.1 of Fusarium newnesense. NCBI lineage: Eukaryota > Fungi > Ascomycota > Sordariomycetes > Hypocreales > Nectriaceae > Fusarium > Fusarium newnesense. Next base: position 6,015 of record JABCJW010000719.1, on the reverse strand, counting down.
ACGGGAATGGAAACGGACACTTCAAGCCTTTGCAGTCTCGATCTCAACCCAAGTCTGGAGCATTTCGTCATAAGAGGACGAAATCCATGCCTTCAAATCTCTCGGCCTTCCACAAAGCTGATCTTCTCCAAGGCGCTGTCATAATATGCAGTTCCATGGCCTTGATGACTCTCGACGCCAGCCGTATGTATCACTTCATTCGAGCTCAATCCGCCATCAAACTCTACGTCATATACAACATTCTTGAAGTCGGCGATCGACTTCTTTCAGCTCTGGGACAGGATATTCTGGAGTGTCTCTTCAGCACGGAAACGCTCTCACGTAATGCGTCTGGTCGTTCCAAAGTCCTTCTCCCGCTGGGCATGTTTATGCTTGCTCTTGTATACTGCTGTCTTCACTCGATTGCACTGTACTATCAGGTCATCACCCTCAATGTTGCTGTCAATTCTTACTCCAATGCCCTGTTGACCCTTCTTCTCTCGAACCAATTCGTTGAGATCAAGTCAACTGTCTTCAAGCGCTTCGAGAAAGACAACCTCTTCCAGCTCACCTGTGCTGACATTGTCGAGCGCTTTCAGCTTTGGATTATGCTCTTCATCATCGGGATGCGTAACGTCGTCGAGGTCGGCGGCCTCAGTGTTCCAGGTGCAGGCTCGGAGTCATATGATGAGACGTCTGTACCTCATCACAGCCCCTCTATCCTACCACACAGCTTTACTGTACTACCCTCGTGGCTCATGTCAGGCGAAGTTCTCTCCCCTTTCTTCATTGTCATTGGTAGTGAGATGCTTGTCGATACTATTAAACACGCCTATGTGACCAAGTTTAACAACATCAAGCCAGCTTTCTACAGCCGTATTCTTGACATCTTGTGTAAAGATTACTACACCAATGTAAGTCATCCTCATCCCTTATCATATTACGACTAACGTCCCTAGGCTTTCATGACTCCCTCTCTGACCAAGCGTCTCGGTCTCGCTGTCATACCCCTATCTTGTCTCTTTATTCGCGCCTCCGTCCAAACCTACCACATGCTTCTATCCACACATCTCCAAATGCCTATGCCGATGCCCATCCCTCAATCAACACAAACATCCCTCTCCGAAGAATCAGCCACACCCTCATCACCCGCTATGATAGCCGCCCTCAACCGCTTCGACTCTCTTATCCGCGACTCCCTCGGCCGCGCAACATACGGATATCCCTACGGCTCACCCCTGAACTCCCGGCCCTGGTACTCCTGGACATCTGACGACTTTATCGCCGCCATAACCATGGTCGTCGTCTTCTTCATCGCCTTCCTCGTCTTACTCATCCTCAAACTCCTTCTAGGCATGGTCCTTCTCAAGTACTCCCGCAACAGATACGCAAAGATGAAGCGTGCAGAACAACAAGGCCGCGCACCTGAATCTTTTGATACGCCCGGTGGACGACGAGTCGGCGGTTTTGGTCAGGTTGAGGTTGGAGAAGAGCGACAGCGATGGATTCATGCTGATAGGAACGAGGGGTTGAAGGGTGGTAAAGGACCGGGGAAGAGGGTTGAGAAGGAAAAGAAGAAGGATGATTTTGAGAAGGTGATGAGGTATGACATGGTTGCCAAGAGGATTTGGTGATTGCATTATTCAGTAGCATTCTACGGCGTTTACTTTCGAATTACATGATCAGGTTAAAGACAATGCTGTTATCCTTCTATCAAACATACATTGGTGCACTTACGGAATAGTATGAAGAAAACAAATGTCCATATGAAAGGTATCTTTCTAATCCTAGGTATCAAAAGTCCTCCCTCTATCCTCGAAGCCATTAAAGCTTCATCGTAAAATCCCAGCGCTTGCCATCCTGATTTTCCTTTTCCGATTCCATTCCCTTTTATACCCATGCATCTCCTTTGCATGATGCTACTACGTTATACTCTATCAACGCATCATAGTCTAGTGCGTGCTTTTTCTTCATCAAATCATATCGCAGTTCGTCACTTTTATGTAATCCACCAAACTGAAAATTCGTCAAGTCGTGATGTGTGTCCGTTTACTGAATACCAGCAAGCTTGACCAGGCCAGGGTTGTTGGCCAGGAGGTCAGGCTTAGCCTTGTACAGGTTCTGGACGGTGTGCTGGAGAATCTCCCGAGTCTCAGACTCGAGTTGTTCCTCAGGAGGGCTGAGGACCTTCTCGAACACGTTGATAAGCTGGGGAGTAAGCTGCTCAACAGTGGGGTTGGACTGCTGGTAGAGCTTGTAGATGTTGTCGTAGATAGGAGCGTTCTCCTCGTAGTCCTCCTGGAGAGGAAGGACATTGACGACAGCGGGAAGAGCCTGGGCAACGAACTCGTTGTTGGGGTTCTTGGTCATCATACGAGAAACGGCACCAGCGACGTTGTCAGTCATGCGCATCTCGTTCACAGTCAGGAGAGGCTCAAGCTTCTCCCAGAGAAGAGGATACATGGGGAAAGTCTTGCCGGTGTCGGCAGAGTTGAGGACAACGAGACCAATGGCATAAGCAGCGTTAGACTTGGCCAGAGGGTCGGGGTCTGTGAGGCGGCGGACAAGGGCTTGGCCAAGAGACTCAGTGAAAGGAGTAATGGCCTCGCCAGTGTACTTGGTAATCTCAGCGATGGTGCCAACAGCGGTGGATCGGTGAAGGTCCTCGCTGGAGCTGGCAAGTCGGAGAATGGGCTTCTCGAAGATCTTCCATAGCTCACCGAAGTTGTTGCCGAGAGCGGCAGCAAGGCCGACAACGACGTCAAGAGCAGTGTCGATGACGAGCCAGTCGTACTCAGACGAACCGGCATCAACATCTTGCTCCTCCTCCTCGTCACCAAGATCTTGCTGGCAAGGGTGAGATCGGGTAATGATAAGACCAACGACCGAAACCATCTCCTGGAGGAGACCATCCTTGGAAGCAAGAAGAGCAGGACCGCAAGCCTTGAGGGTGGCAGCGATGTTGCGGTTGATGTCGGTAATGACGGAACTATTTAACTGTTAGTAATGATTCACGACCAGAATGCAAGAAACAAGAAGTAACAGTGCCATGAATCAGAAGTAGATTAGACGTTTTCTCAGCAACCGCATTTTGCGTCTGAGTGAGCTGGGTATAACGCAAGGTATTCATCATATTGGCAGAAACAGAAAAGACAATGGGGGTCAACTAACCGTTCGCTGTCGTCAGACCAGATGGTCATAGTGGCCTTCTCAAGAGCCTGGCCCATGCTGATGAGCGAGGTAGGGGGAGTGTGCTTAGGGGGAAGACCAGCCTCCCACTTAACACCAGCGCCCTCCTCCCAGACCTGGAAGACACGGGCGTAGGTGCGCCAGAGGGTGGAGATGGCGGTCTTTCGGCATCCCTCGTATGTGTGCTCGGTAAAGGGAGAAACCTTCTCGATGGTCTGCTCGACGTAGGTCTCGAGGTTGGAGCTGTTGCAAGAGTTGGAGATGACATCACCAAGGACGTCAAGAGCAATCTCCTGCTCAAGAGCGACAGCAGTCACAGCACCAAGATCCTCGAGGTCCTCGATATCATCCCAGTCCTCATCACCGCCAGTGGCGATGGTGATGTCGTCCTGAGTCTCAGGGGCCTTAACCTTGACACGCTTGCCACCAACGACAATGGCACCGTCACCAAGCTGGCTGGCGTCAACACCGGGAAGCTCAATCTCCTCCTCCTCAAGCTCGAGAGAAGAGAAAAGACCCTTGAAGACACCGGGAAGGAAGTGGTCGAACTGCTCGTGGTAGACCTTAGACAAGTTGGACCACAAGATGAAACTGGTCTCCTTGAGGCGGGGGTTGTCAAGGCCGAGAGCCTCCTCGCTAGCGGACATGAGGTCCATGACATAGGGCTGGAAAGACTCAGAGCCGACGGCCATGGCAATGCGGCCCAAGCTGTCGCAGGTGGAGCTTCGGAGGTCGAGAGACTCCTCACCCTCCTTGATGGAGACGAACTTGCCAAGAGAAGACATGACATCCTTGAAGTAAGGCTCGAAGCCCTTCTCCATGGAAGAAGCGATGGCACCAATAGCAGAAGCAGCAGCAGCCTTGACGCCAAAGTCCTCGTGGTCGAGGAGACGGACCATGGGGCCAATTAGGTTGGGACCATACTGGGCCATGATCTTGGTGTCGATGCCGTCACCAAAGGTATCAAGGGCAGCGCAGGCGCAGCGGATGATGCTGACGTTCTTCTTGTCGGAGGGGCCCTGAGAGGCAGCCTCGAGGTTCTTGAGGACGGAAGCAATGATCTGCTCGTGGTGAGAAGACATCTCGTCGGCCATCTCCTCAGCGAGGTGGATCAGACCAACAAGAGAGGCATGTCGGACCTGAGTCTCGGAGTCCTCGAGAAGAGAGATGATGGTAGGGAGAAGAGGTTGGAGTTGAGTAGAGATGAAGTCGGGAGCACCCTCAGCAGCGTTACCGAGAGCGAGCATAGCCGCCATACGGAACTTGGGATCGTTGTTGGTAGCAAAGTGGGGGAATTGCTCGAGAAGAGGAACGATAGCCTGTCGGGGAGGGAGCTCATTGGACAGGGTGTCGATGAGGCTGATGGCGGTACGGGCAGGAGACATGTCCTCCTCGTCGTCGTCGGCGTCGAGCTCGGTAACAATGTGCATGGCCTTGACCATGAGCTCAGCGGCCATGTCCTTCATGCCCTGAATCTTCATGCGTCGGTAGCGGACACACTGGATGAGGAAAGCGAGAGCCTGAGATCGGGCGTCCTCCTCAGCGTTGACGTTGCCGCCAAGCTCAATCATGAAGGTGAGGAGGTCACGGAGGTGAAGGGCAAGGAGGGAAGAGTCGTAAGCGATGAAAGAGTGGAAGACCTCGAAAACGATCTTGTAGCTCTCCTCATCCTCAGCCTCGACGGAAGCCTTCAGAATGTTGACCAGGCTAGGAACAAAGTTCTGCATGGCCTTGAGGGACTCGGGGTCCTCCTCAGGCTCGACAATCATGAGGATAGCGCCAATAGCACGGACGATGTTGATGCGGACCTCCTTACTCTGGGGGTCCTCAATGCGGGCCTGGAAGAGCTTGAGAAGCTCATGTGTGTGGTCGGCAAAGTGGGTAGGGTCCTCCTCGAGGATAGCGTAGAGGAGGAATGAACCAACCTCACGGGCAACAACATTATCGTTGTTGGTGAGAGGAAGGAGGTGCTTGAGGAACTCCTCACCCTCACCATTCTCCATATCAGCGCTGACAATGCCGGCGATAAGACGGGCGAGGGAGTGGCGGACACCAGCGGAGGACTCCTTGAGGACACCCTCAAGAAGGTGGTTTCGGGCGAGCTGTCGCTGGTCCTGGGCGGTCTTCTCCCAGAACTTGGGGATCAGACGAAGAGCCTGGACCGAGGCGAGCTGTCGAACACCGGCGTCTCCATGTGTGAGGGAGATCTCGACGAGGGCGAGCAGCGACTCGGGTTGTGTGTAGAAGTTCTTCTGGAGCTCGGCGGTAACGGCCTTGACCTGCTCTGTGTTGGCTGGAGAGAGAAAATGTCAGCATCGAAGTTTGTGCAGCGAGGCAACAAGTAGCAGCAAGGCAGAGCAGAACTTGCCGGCTGTTTATCGTTGACGTAGATGATAGAACTTACGGACTTGGCTCCCTTCAAGGAGCTGAGCAAGCTTCCCCTTATCCATGATGATTTCTTTGTCGAAGCTTGAACGACAGAGAAGGAAAGAAAAAGAGAAAAGGAAAGAGGAAAAGAACCCGAAGGTTTATAGTAGTGAAGAGAAGGAAAGAAAAGAGTCGCGAGAGACCCGCGCCGAAAATTTTAAATTATTTGGGGTCCCTCGAGTCGAGTCGAAATTAGCATGGAAGAGAAAAAAATTCCCAGGCCCCGCTCTTGCAGGTGCACGCGCTGGTTGGCAGTGGTGGTCCTAGCCCAGCCTGGCCAGGTAAGCCAGGGTCTGTTGTTGCCCCTCGTTTCTTCCACTTTTAGCGCGGGGCTTTTGTGGTGATGATTCCCTGACGGGTTAAGAAGACGCCGAATGAAGTTGTATGTAGTTAATGCTTGATCTTGACCGCCTTTGGTGG
>JABCJW010000717.1:0-47276 GCA_013184375.1 Fusarium newnesense | reverse complement strand
CAAATCATGATTGCACAGGTAAGGCATCCAGTTTTTTTTTTTTTGCCTCCAGTAACCTACGCACTGATACCTATTAGTCTATCTATCACTCCGCCAACTAACTCACCGTTGTGACAGCCTCCTTTGTTCATTGTTGAACCAGAGGCCGGGCTGCAACCCACAGGGACTGCTTCAGAGTATGGCTGGCTGTTCTCATATCTCTGTATTACCTCGCTACATGGTACAATGAGGAGGCCTCGCATCTCCCGGCGGTCGCACGAACTGTCCTTTTGCACGCGAGTGACATCAAGATGGATCGTGACTTGCGACTCAGAGCTGGGATACTTTGGTTGAAAGGAGGGGTCCAACAGCGAAACTTTTCCTCATCCAATAAGTCCCGTATTTTAGTTGGTCAAACTCCTCGATGGGGATTTTCCTTTCGTTCGTTGACTGGCTAACAAGATGACCATATGATCATCATAAAAACGTTGCTATGTACCATGATATCTTCAACTTTCGAGACCACTGTCCCCATGGCTTAAAGCCTCACAAGGAAAGCCAAGACGGGCGCTCGGGCGGCCCCTGAGGGCTAGACCAAGATCGTCTCTCAACCCGTTATACTAACCCCGACGTAGTTTAGCTCGCTAATCACCCGCATAATCAAATCCTAATCAGGGAGGAAGTTCTGAGAGTTTGACTTTGATGAGGCTTCTGTGTCAACAAGAGAGTTCATATTCGTAACTCCTTCTTGATTTGTGGCCTCTCGTTTTTCGGCGCGTGTCACTCAAGCATGTGGTTTCACAAGTCATCTCAAGTTTCGACAATAACGCACCTTTTGTATGACGCATAGACTCACCAAAGGGCCGGAGCATGCGTAGAGTATATGTTCTCAAATGAGAACGATACATAGTTGGTTCCATCAGATGTGGCATCCAATAGCTAGCAGAAATGCCCTTTACATAGGTTAGTAATCTTCGGTTCAAATACGTTCAAAGGGGTGTATCATACCTAATGTAGTCTCCCGCGAGTCGGCGTCTGGCTGGCAAGTGGAGGCAACATGACTTAGAACCTCTATCCTAAGTGACAAAAAGCCTTAGGTAAACTTAGCATAGGTAGTTTAGTATAGATTTAGAGGATCTTAGGCTAAATATTTTTAGCACCTTGATTTAATATCAAAAGTTTCCTTGCGCCCTGGGGCTGGGTCGGTTTTGCAGATACTCCTCTCAACCATGGCAAGTGACTGATGACTCAAGCTCCGTGACTGTAACTGTGTTTCCTACTTTCACCCATCCAGATGTTCAGTATCACGTTATCCGGTGAAATCCACTGGTACTGGTCGAACACTGCTGTCTCGCCCGCAAGTTATCCAGCTCCAGCACAATGGGTTAACGCTTCAAGTTAGACACCAAGCGAAACGCGAGCGCAGGTCTATTCCAGGTGTCATGGGTCGATAGCAAGAGTCTGAGGCCTTTGACCCCTCATGCAAGAGGGAGATCCAGATACGAGACTTCAGTATTTTCGTATCCTGGCAGCAAGCACTTTTATAGTTGATTCGATTCCGTTAACTTGAGAAAGCTCATCGTGCATATGCATCTGATATATTCCAAGATTATCAGAATCATACTTCCTAAGCTGGGAATGACCTAGAAACTGCACAAACTCCGCTGATCAATGATGGTTCCGACCATTAACTATACTATTTTGAGATTATGAGTTTCTAGAGCTTCGCATAGTCATTAATGCTGTCCAACACTTCTGGGATGACTACTTCGCCCATGGTACATATTGCATAGACTAGACCTGTAGCAACTCTTCAACGGGCAAAAATCCCCAACACGAAAAATACCAGCTCACAGGCCAACCCTATCAGTAGCTAAATGAGCTCATGTGGAATCTAGAACAGACACTTTGTGCTATTCTTGGCTTGACATCGTGAACCGTGACCAGTCCCTTTGTTTGTTGTGGTGCAGAAATGTCTCACCCTGGACTTGGAGGATCTCGATATTTCATTCCATGAACCCGATAATAGCAGCTCAGAGTATGCTGCCCTTCTGACCCAGCAACGATCACTCTCGCATGGGGCTGTTGAAAATATAATGTTCACAGGCTTCGGACATAGTCGAGGTGTTTATGCGTCAAAGCGTTGTTGTCAGATCTGAAGACTAAATTTCCGGTTACCATGGCCAAGGGACCATCATTCGATGCACAGAGACACCTGTTTTGGTATGGCTGGACAACGGTGTGCTGGAAAGAAATTATTGTTGAGTTTGTCCATCTATATTTCATGGACTTGGCCCTGGCAACTGTTATTGTAGCATGCAACTCTCTGTATCCTGGAGCACATTATATGTTGTGCAAGGTGCTGTCTGCCGAAGAAATAACACTGGTTAGGTGACTAATCAAGCGAGATAAACAAATGATATTTACTTCCTTACCTTAGGTTGGCGGCACTTGGACGAAATAGAGAGACAAAGCCGAGGGCGCTACATCTCCGAAACTTCGGGAAAATCCAATCTTAAGACAACTATAGTAAACATGCTAATAGTGTAAGAGATGAGGCTATTCGATCGATTGACCGTGCGTCCTTATGATTGTGTTTGTGTTTGTTAAATGTCTCGCCGCAAGACTGCAAATGAATGACAACGAGTCTACGTCTTCCATTTACGTGAGGGATATACGTAGTATGTCACGCAACCGTTTTCTGTGACAGTTTCGCCTTGGCAAACAAACATCTGGTATGGTGTGCGGAAAACATTGAGAGACACCAGGGTATATTTCTGTCTGCCAGCTTGACAGGACATTCAAGTGAAGTCAAAGCCATTGCAACTATCCTCAACGCCAAACTCCAGTCGAAGCTCAAGGCAAATGACAAGAAGGAGAAAGGAGAGCTATATGTCTCCTGATCAAATCAAGTATCGTTGCTAAAAGCACAGATACCGGTGCCACTTCAGAGCCCGGGCCTACCAAAATGAAGGCGGACAAGCGGCCAGAAGAAACGAAATGCAAGGAACAATCGATTGCGTGCCCGGCCGTTTCCCCCGAGCATGGATATGGCTTGCAAATGGATGCAGAGCTCGGCCGATTGCCTTTTGCGATCGTCCTACTGTAAATAGAAGCGTGAACGCGTGTGCTGTGTTGCTTATATGCCCGTATTCATTGAAGGAAGACTACGAAAGAAGAGTGGCTATGCGTTGTTCCAACAAACTCATCACGCGCATTCGGCTGAGGCGTCTCGCTCCATCATTGCAAGCGTCGTGGCACTGGGTTAGCTTAGGATTGGGGGGCTTGGACTTGTCCCTTTTGTGTGTGATAACCGTTCGTACCTTGCATTGGCGTCCAAAACGATGGATCCATCGCTTGCCACACTCGCGTGAAATTCTAGGCTCTTTTCAGCATCATTTAGATGAGCACAAAGAGCCCAGTCCAATCCAGCAGCAGAAGAGGCATTCGGCTCCTTGCTCCTCTTTATCGATAAGGTCATCAGCCAGAGCCGGTTCTTTGTTGTCGTCTGCCCTCGTCGAGGAAAAGAACTTCCAGCCTCCAGGCCAGGCTTGGCAGGGGGAGGACAACGGCCTCGACCAATGAACCGGGCGGTTACAGGGAACATGTGGGTGTCGAGTACAGCGAATCCCAGCGAGTATCCAGTCACTGGAAAAAGCCAAGTTGAAGAATTTCAAGGGCCCGCTGGCCATGGTCAGCATCACCAAGGAGCAAGAGGATGAACCTGGAGCCAACAGGTCACATCTCCTGTTGAAGAAGCCGAATTAAATGCTGGAAGCGGGGTCATAGCAGAGTTCTTATTGGATGGTCTAGCCAACCAAACTGCGGTGACCGCACGTTCTTTGGAAAGGAAGGTGGCCCAGCACACCACGACAGGTGGTTTAGCGGCCAATTGCAGTGACTGTGCCCCTGAGAGGACCAAAAAAACAGTGGTCCCTAGTGGCTGTCTAGCTTCTCTGAGCGCCTAGCGGCCCCTACCATGGACAGCACCTGGCCCCAAGTCTCATTTCCGGGGCAGGGGCCCCTGTCGTGATCAAGTGTAGCTCAGGACAGGCTCCGAGCCAAAAACCCTCTCCCTCTGCTGTTGTGGTTGTTTCTTTCTCTTTCCCAACCCAATCCTCGCGGGCCAAAGTTGTGAATATCGTCGACGGCATCGTTTTTTTCGCTCCCAGTACATCTTGTTCTCAATCGCTTTTTTGGATCTTCAGCTTCACTCTTTCAGCTGATTTCCGTCCGGTCTTTCCAACCCCCCTCTCTCCCTTCGTTCTACCCACTATCTTAGGCCCATCGCCAACCACCTCGGTTTTCGGTACTCGCCAGGTATTCATTGACGAACTATTGGCGATATCTTCTCCCTGGCGTACGTTATCCTGTCCCATCTGACCCTCCACCTGCCACCTTTATTCTATCGAGTCGTCTGTTTGGGTTGCCATTCTGCAACACGTCATGGCATGCATTGCATTGGTGGGATAGCCATGCCTTCGAATTGGCCAATCCTCCAACACAAGTCTACTTTGGAGTCTAGATGGGCTCCCGGCCTTGATGTGGAATGGCAGTTGGCTGCAAATATTGGAGGCTGCGTTGCAGATGACTATGCACTTGAAAACCGCCACAGACAGGCTCGATCGCTCTCGCCGGGTGGCATTTCGGTCATGACCATGAGATGATGGCTTGCTAACATGATGATGATGAATAGACGTTGCTGGCTTTACATTCGTTCTCTTTACTCGGAGCACCCATCGTTTCTACGAACTCAAAATCCGTTGCTACACCTACGTAACATTCAACCACACAAACTCTATTCACGATGCCTTCTATTTTGAACCTCGTTACCCGATCTGACATGCCTGCCGATTCTGATGGCTCCAACGACAACATGATCAACCTCATGCTTGGCCTCCTCGGCCTTGTCTTCCTCGGCCTCATTCTGGTCGCCATCCTTTTCCTGTTCCGCCGCGCTCGTCGTCAGAAGCAGCAAACCATCCAGTCCGAGGAGGATGGTCTGCCTTCTTACTACGACAGCAACAGCAAGCGATTCACCAACCACCGCGGCCTCACCATCGAGACAACACATAACGGCCGCTCCAGCGTCTTCGTCGTCAACCAGGACGGCCGTCCTATGCTTGCCAATCCCAACTCTCCTCCTTACTCTCCCGATAACGTTCCCGAGATTCACATCACCTTCCCCGATGAGAAGGATGAGCAAGGCCGACAGCAGAGCGGTCGTGTACTCGTCGTCCGCGTTGGTGATAACTCGACCGTCGGTCTGGAGCCCATGAACGACGAGCAACTGCCCGCCTACGAGAAGGAGGCCAAGGGCCAGTTCTACTCTATCGACATGGACCAAATTGGCGGCCTCAAGGAGAAGGACCGTACTCAATTCCAATAAAGAGATGCCTCTCCTTGACGCTTCCCTTTCCTTTCGTTCGTCGCCGGCGATGCATCTTAAGAGCCGTCTGGACGACCTTGTCACGACAAAACTTTGAATACGATTCTTCATTTTGGGACTTTTCTTCCCACCACCAAAAATTAGCGAACTAACCCGCCTACCATGGCTCGACCTTGCCATTGCAACCGGAGAGTCAACGGCACTATTCATGACCCGTTACTATATATATACCCGTTTACGCTGCGGTCTAATTTTCGCATTGCTACCCATCAAGTGGTCGCCCCTCCCCCATCATACTTTTGCATATAGATCCCTCACTTTTCCCGTCAACCAACTTGAACAGTCAAAAACCAGCTGCCATGGTCCAAGGTCCTAGGAAAAAGGGGGTTTAATGAATGGATTAAAAACATGAGGCGGAGAGGGGTGACAGTGATACACCCCGTGGAGAGGCCTTGGATCACTCTGGCAGTTGATGGGTAACATGGGCCGAAGCAAAACACTTTTACTTAGAGTAAAACAATTTCTTATTTTCCATGGGGTTGAGTCTTGGGATACGACACGGGGCACTTTGGAGTAGCAACTAACTACATCTATCTGTAGTCGATAGTGTATAATTTCTTATCCTAACAATTTTGAGTAACTATAGTGACCCACGAACAAGTCTGTGATGTTTTGTAGACTGGCTCAGAGGCTGACTGAAGGGAGGTTGGCAAGGCAAATGACCAGATCGTAATCCTGTAGATCCGCATTCCTTTGATTACCTCTTACATCGAATGTCTTGGTGTGTAGAGCTTCTGATTGGCCGTCCGTCCCGCCGGCTTATACTACCCCCTGACGTTGAGTTGAACGGCTGATAAGTCAGAGAGCATTGGCCTAATGGTTTAGTTAAGATAGTTCTTTAGGCTTAACTATCTTTTGTTCAGTCTGGGTCGAAGAGAGCGTCAGGGTTTGTTTACAGCATTGATCCGGGAGCACCGGACAGCATCACGATTCGAGACTTCTTTCAATTGGAGACAAAGAAGCATGCTATTGATTGATAATGTTCAGTTATCTTGTAGGATTCTCCCAAGATAGTCGTACTTGATCCATTCTGGTGCTCCTCCATCCATGCTTTGCTATGCCAACTGAAATCAAACCCGAAACCCTAGGGATGTACATCAAGAAGCGAAGAGTTGAACAACAAGTTGCAGCTTCAAATGAAGAACAACATCTTTTCAAGTTTTTTCCTTATTTGCCCGTCTCCTTGGGAGTCGAATAAACAGTCAAGGTCGATGCATCAGCGGGACACATCACCATAGGACACATACACGAGTTATCCTCTCCTTCGGCACGCACGGTACAGACGATGGCATTCTTTGACGGGTCGCAGCAACAGCAAGGAGGTCCAGCAGGGGCAGGTGTCTTTTCCTCGCGCTTAACGGGAGCGGCTGTGGTGGTAGTTGCAGGAGAAGTAGTAGAGGTGGCCCAGATGGTCGGGGCACCGGCGGGACACACCACGGCGGCGCAGTAACAGTCCTCGGGCTTGACATCTTTCTTACAGACTGTGGCGGGCTTGGAGATATCGCAGCAGCAGCATGTGCCGTCAGTCTTGTCGTAGGCTGGCGCGGCGAGGGCGACGCTCAGGAGAGCTGCGACGGCGAAGAAACGCATGTTGAGTTGTTTTTGTTTTTGATAGGAGTAGATGGATTTGGTGGAGGAGTTGTAGGTCAGAGGACGAGGATATATGTTGAGGACGTAAGTGAACAAGTGTGCTTGTTCGTGAATCACTCGGAAGAGAAGGATAGAGAAGAGAAAATAGAGGCACTGAACAAGAGGACAAGGCAGTACACGAGGGATAAATAGATACCTAAATAAGGCAAGGTAGGTAAAGCATTGAATTGAATTACACGAGGAACAAGGGATCCGGCTCCTTAAAATATACTTTAACAGCAACAGCGACAGCAACAGAACAAACAAAAAATGGGTAAGCGTCACCGGGTGATGAAACGGTCCCCGTCCCTTCCTCTTCTTTTTCCCTGGTCGAAGATCAATTAAGGATCCATTTACTGCCATTTGCCATTATTTTATGTAGCTTAGGTATGTATATATGTGTGACAATCACAATTAACCTTCTAATCCTCCCGAATCCTTCACCAACGGAATCAGCCTCAAACCAGATTAAAAGAGGAGTATGCACCAAATCCTGTAAGAACTACCTAGGGAACTTACGAGAAACTAGAGTACATGCTTCTTTATGTCGACCAAGGCTCTATCCGGTCATAGCTTCATCTACATGAGACTTTCCGGTCTAATTCTTCCTCTTGGTGTATTTTCTCGTCCTGTGCATGCAAGTGCCGTCATTCATTTCCCGAGGTGTTTCAGGACCTGGGCTGATGTTGAAGCCTCGCGTTTGACAAAGCCAAAGCGGGAAAAACATGTCGATTTAGGCTGTTTTTGGAGTCGGTAGGTAGATTTAACTTTGGAAAGCTGTTTGATCGATGAATTAAGGTATCTATGTATGTCTAAGTTGCGTTGACTTGAACCGAAAGGGTATGCTCTATCTTACATGCTAAGTACTATCTTATATGCTAAATGTTATGAATCCTTAGATGCAACACTCTTCGCATGCTAATCACTTTATATGCTAAATGAATTATATGCTAAATACTGTCTATACATGCTAAATGCAAGACCAATATCGTTCCAACTCATCCGCATGCAACAAACACTATCATGCGCCATAACCACGTTATATCCATGAAACAACAAACACCACCCGCAAACAATAATGCGTTCATCTATCGTGAACAAGCTCCTCTTGATCACAAATATTATAAAGTGACGTTTGTCCTCTCACAGCCTCACAGTGATCGACACAGCACGGCCATCCTTGGCTATATCCTGCGATACAGATCACTGCTTCAGCCTCGGGGTCAGCACGGGACTCGCTACAGGGATCGATCGACCTTTTTTGCTGGAATGGAGGCGACGCAACGGAGAATACATGTCCTACATTGTTTCTACTTTGATCGTGGAGTGCATGTGTCCTTGCATTAGGTACTTTGTGCGTAATCTGTGGCTTGTCGGTCATATTCGGACATCATCACGATGCTTCGTATTGACTGAGTAACATGTCTCGTATACAATACAATCAATGACATCAGACATGGTGTATCAGAGAGTCAATATGGTCTTGGAATATTGTTCTTGATAGTACTCGATAACTCAGAACCCCTGCTATCTCATCTCAAAAACCGAGCCACCTTTTTGCCTACATCATTCATAATCCATCATTGATTGACCACAAGATTGTCAAGCAGTAGCTGACAAAAGAAGAAAAACGAAAAAGAGAAGGGAAAAAAAACCCCGACTTGAGGTCCATTGCATTGCATCTGTCCTTGTATTCCACCAACTAAACAGTAGGCCCTTTCAGACTTTATATCAACATTGAGACCGCGTGAACATAACATTCCGCATTGCTTTGATGCAAAGAAAAAGATAGACAATAATAGTACACGTACAGCTAGACCAGCAGCTGACTCAAGGACTGACTTAAGCGCCAGGCATGCGAAGGATAGGGTATAGAGAGGATCCCTCACGGGGGGTACCCGATTCTCTAGCAGGAGCTTGAGGACTCTTTGGGTCAACATCCATGGCATCAGAGTGGCTAGATCGCGGCGACTCGTTGTCGTCCACAAACTCCTTGCGCTCCAGACGTCCACGGACGTACTCGCGAAGGGTCTCAATGACTCGCATGTTCTCGAGCCAGCGGTCATACTGCTCCTCACGCTCACGGGTAGCGTCACTGACATCGGACTCTGAAGACGGAGAGCCAACAGACAGAGCAGACTCACTAGCCTTGGGAGTGGAAGCACCACTGGTGTCCTCGTGAGGCAGAGGCAGAGGCAGAGGACCAGCACGAGCTCGCTGGAGCATACCACCAGAGTAACGGCGACGCTCACTACCGTCAAAGCTAGGGCCAAGAGTGGTTGTGGCAGAGTGGCCGAAGCCCTGGCTAACAGCAGGGAGGCTTGTGGGGAGAGTGGGGTACATGACTGAGGCAGTCGAGCCGTGGCGGGACTGAGGAGACATGGCAGAGGATGATGGGCTTGGTGAGTGACCAGATGTGTATGACATGGAGCTGGAGGGCGGTGTAACAGCAGGAGTGCCGGTAGATGAGATGGCCGTCAGAGGCGAGGCCATGCTAGCGGCAGACACAGGCTGGTAGCCGTCAGCTCCGACATGCATGCCGGTAGGAGACCTGTGAGAGGTAGGAGGCGAAGGAGTGTTGCGGTAACCGTTGAAGCCGTTTTCAGCGTGATGAATGTGGACACCAGCAGTAGCGTGGTTAGCATTCTCGTAGATGGTGTCTTGCATCTGGCCAAGGATGGTGTCGATGTGAATGAGATCCTTCTGAGTTCGCGCGCTGGGCATGGGCAGGTAGTATTGCTGAGCCAAGGGGTTTTGGCTAGGAGTAGGACCAGCGTGGACCGGAGCGGGAGCAGGCTGAGGCATGTACTGCTCGGTAGCAGTCATAGGACCGTTGGGAACGGAGAGGTTGCCATGGAGGGGCATCAAGGAACGACCAATCTGGGCATAAGACGAAGGATCGATCTGTCGACGCTTGGCGCTGCCGAAGAAGTCGTCAACCATGTCGTAGGTGCGCTTTCGGTCATAACCGCCAGCAGCAGCGCTGTATCCAAGGTGCTCGGTGCGGGCATTGTTGATAGGAGGCTGGTTGAAGTAGAGACCATAGTTGGTAGAGGGCTGGGGAGCATAGTAACCGCCACTAGGATGGCCTGCCTGATGAGCAAAGGCAGCTGCGTTAGTTCGCATCTGACCAGTGTGATCATAATAGCTAGAGGGGCCTGGGGGCGGATTAGCCTCGAGGGAAGGAAAACCGGAGGACCACAGCCGTGGACTAGAGTCGAGATGAGACATACCCTTTGGAGGCTGTGGCCTGTAGTTGAGTCCACCTTGAGGATCCTGTGATGGGCGAACAAGTACAGAGTCATCGGCATGGGTCTGGTTTGCGTGTGAGCTTGATGTAATTCTTAGACGTACATGGGTTATGGTTGTGATTCTTACCTTGACATGCTTCTTCAAGTCCTGAGGACGCTTGAAAGACTTGCCGCAGAACTCACACTTGTGAGGCTTGAGAGGAACATGGACACGGATGTGTGAGGTGATGTGGTCTCGCTTGACCGTGGTAGTTCGGCAAGAGTTCCACTGGCAAGTCAAGTTGAGGTTGTTGGTGCTCTTGCGACCAACATGGCGCTCACAAATATGCTCCTGTAAGAGGTCAATTTTAATTGCTTTTTGGTGATGTTTCGGTATCTTACGTAGAGAGCCTCGGGAATAGGGAACTTTTGGTTGCAAGCATTCCATCGGCAGATAAGGTTATCGTCGCTTGATGTTGAGGGAGCAGTGCTGCTCTGGGATGTATTAGATGTGGCGCTAGGAGCAGGCGTCACAGACTTTGAGTCATTGGCACTGCCAGAAGATGAATCTCCTGATGATGAGCCCTGTTGTTGTTGTTGTTGTTGTTGTTGTTGTTGTTGTTGTTGAAGCTGAGGCTTCTGCTCTGGAGCCGAAGGAGACATGACGGGAATAGAAGAGAATGTAATAATGGGATATCTGATCAAGCCCGCTCAGTGGCGATGCTGTATAACTGACTGAGACTAGTCAGAGTGTAGAGGGTCTTGCTTTAGTTCAGCAAGGGTACGATGTGTGTCTCAAGGGAAAATCAATCAAAACTTGTTGAAAGAAAACAAGTTGGAAATTGATTGATAGAGACGGATGATTGATTACAGATGAATGAGATGTTCAAAAGAGAGTTCGTTCTTGATAAATGAGTGACGGGGGGAGTGAGCTCCCTTTACATTCACCCAAAACTCTTGGGCAAGAGAATGAAGACGGCGGGATTCTTGGCGAGTCTTGGCAAAAGTCTTGGCGAGGACTAGAGGTACTGACAAGTGATGGGTACATGGTCGGCCATACCGTTATGGTCATGGTGGAGAGTAGCTCTTGGCATAAGCTACACCTAGTTTGATGGCAGATTGAGAATGCCAAGAGCGCCAAGGCTTGGCATTCTGGGCACTGCCCCTCATGTGCGTCCTTCTATTGGTCTTGTCCACATTGGCCTCACACAAAGCTGGCCACCTACTGCGTCAAGCGTTTTGTCGTTCCGTCACCTGAGCCATGGAGATTTCGGCCCTGACCTGACACCCTTTCCCTTTCACTCTCGCTCTCGCTCTCGCTCACCTTGTAGGTACTCTTCACCTCAGGGAGTCTTCGGCGGGGGCCAAATCCGAACGACAAGAGACAAATGTTGTACGAGAATTGAAATGCTGGGGTTGCACGAATGTGCATACTATGAATGCATTCGCTGCATGCGGAGTTAAACAGGGGACAAGCAGTGATTGATTGATTGAGTAAGCCCAGTAAAAATTATAAATGGAGAGTTCCGGGTCTATCGGGGAACTGTTATCCCCCGTAGTCTAACGTTAATATCAACTAAATTTAACAAACTCTGCCGGAAGAGTAGTAGGTAGGTTCAGGCTCTGTTATGTTATTCCTAGGGCGGGCAGGTTATGTACCTACCTATGTATCGGATAGTGGGAGATTGACCTCTTCCGATACATGAGTCAAAAGCACCAGACAAAGCACGCAACTAACAATAGGGATAGAGGCGTCCAAAACATACCAGACTGGCAAACACATGCCCTTGTTCACTGAGATCAACAGATAAACTGAATCAGGGAACCCTTCTCTCACCCCGTACAGTTCCTAGGTAACCTCATGTCATCAGCCAAGCCAGACTCCCACACAACCAAGCTTTCCGCCCATCTGCCCAGGCCCAGCATCTCTCTCGTTCACTCTTGTTTGTCCTTATTTTCTTCGCCGAGACATTTAGCCAAGACAATATTCTCCATTTCTTGTCAAGCCTGGCCCCAGACTGCCAAGATCCTCTTGGCGTCTCCTTGCCAAGACAAGTGGTTTTTCCCTTCTCCTCTTTTCATGTAGACACGCCAAGAAATGTAGAGCCAAGCCAAGCTGCTTACACGTTTTCCCCTTGTTAGAATGTGATTATGCTTCTTTTCACTGCCGTTTACTGCCTGCCTGTCTGGGCTCAGATCAAGTCGATCGCACTAAACTTTGATATGATGCTTCGGCTAAGAATAAGGAGGGAATGTTCTCTGCATCCATGGTGGCGACTAATTACAGTCTAAGACTGTTCAAAATAAACTCCAATTCATTCATTAAACAGAACAACGTGTTATCACGTTTTTCACCTGAGCATCTGACCGGTTTGCGGGTCGGGTCGCACAGTCAAGTCAATGCTTCCCCATAACGTTGATTCTCCATATCGACATGCATTATTAACAACATGTCACGTCTCACACCATCCGAGATCTCTTAATCTGTCCAGTTGTAGCACAGTATAGTAACATAGTAAACAGCAGGGTTGATAACGCTCAGCAGTATCGCTATCATTTGCGGTTGAAATAACCTGTTCCTCTAAGCTCGCCGAGCAAAATAAGAACGCCGAGTATCTAAAGCCATCGTTGCCGCAATGGGGAATCGGAGATGAAGATACGTCCGTTAAATGCCCAGAGAAATATGATGCAGCCTCGTATACTTACTTGCAGGTTTTGCCGTTCTTTCATCGTCATCCAGTCAAGCCAATATCATTCAATCTTCCAAGCACTCTTACACAGTCCACCCACTCCATCGAGTATCAAGATTACATCAACAATCATTCAACAAATCCCGCACTGAAGATTGTATGTTCTCCTCCTTCCTCCGCAGGGACACTCCCCTCCTCCCCGAACTATTACTATTACCCCAGACCAAGCACCACTATCAGGCCAAGCAAAAGCCAAGGGAGCGCCCAGGGAATGCCCAGAACTTGAGCATCCCACTCCTTTTGATGCCAAGGTCTTGGTGATGACGACAAACGGTGGCAGTGCAGGCCAAGAAATGTCCGAGGTCTTCTCGTTCTTGTCTTGTAAACATAAGCCTGTTCAAGCTTTGTAGCCAAGATCAGAAGTGCTTTGATAATCACCTCATCGCATGTCAAAGCCAAGATGCCAGCGGCAGGATAGAGTAAGATGATCGTCTATTTTGCCATTACCGGCTATTAGCGCTTGTTGTTTCCTTGGCGTGATGATACTGCTTTGTGATTGAGGGAAAGAGTCCGACTGGTGAGCGGTCTTGGTGTTGTTTGGTGCAATAGGCTGATATCAACTCCACCGAATTCGAGAATCATATTGGCTCATAATATTTCAACTGTATGCATCGAATAAGCGCATACCATATGCATAGCGACGAACGCAAGAGGCCTCCAGAACAAATTGTTTAATCGTGATGCAGATGATGAAATTGCTTAGGGTAGGCAACAGCAATGTTGATTGTATTGAAACCCTGACTCATTATTCATGGCATCGGCATAGATTGTGGGTTGTTCCTTCGCTACTGGTTTATGTCTGATAGGCTTGAGTAGTAGTTGACTCCATTATCATTGTGCTTTGAGAATTAAGGATCTGTGTTCTGCTCTACGAACCCATACATTACCCATCTGGAGTAAACACCACTTACACGAGATACCATTCATCATACTGCACGCTTTGCCTTGCTCAGTCACCGCAGGTTAATAAGAGAGAAGCTTGAGAACACAGACAAGTCATATTCCAGCTTGCTGCTTCATTGCGAATCAACATACCATACTCATAAAAAGATGACTACACCACCAGTCTTGCGATTACGAAATATACTCAAAAACATGACCATTCACGTGACTGCAGATTATCGCTGTCTCCATCGATCGAATGACTTCACTTCTCTCCGCCGCAAAACTCTTTCGTTATAGTTTCCTTCAACCTTTCCAAATGGAACATTATTGATAAACACACTGGCTGAACACGAGTTTCTTATCTATAAACTCCGATCTCGCCATTCTACGAGGGTATTATCACATGCTTTGTTTCTTTAATTTCTCAACACTACAATACAATACAATTTCCCAACCAATTTCGAGATTGACGCCATAGTTACTCCCCATCGGTCTTGACCGACCAAACCCCTCATCTTCATAACGTCAACATCAACTTTCACGCGTGTAATGCTACAGACACTCCGTGTTGGAAAGGAAAGACCAGAACTTCCATTGGTAAGCTCAAGAGGCTCTAGATACTAACGATCAGGAAGCTATCTAATCCCTCACTCCAAATATGATTTACTCATTTTTTCAGTCTTTGTGCCCTCGGCAACCAAAAGACGCGAGGGCGAGCGTGTAGCGTTCGAGCCCAACTGGTTCCAGCCATGATATCATATCCCTATATGTTGTGTTAAGGGTTCATCCAGGATGCCCCTTTCTGTCCTTTTCCTCCTCTATCTGTCATTGACGATGATGCGTTCCCCACATCAGATGCCCATAAAAGTTGATTAAACAAAGATTGGAGAAAGTTGCAAAACGAGGCCCAAAACTAGGCTGCAACTGCCCACAAATGGTATAAAATAATCGTCGCCATAATCCTCCACATGGTGTTGAAGTGGTAGGATCTGGTAATGATGCAAAGCCAAAACTTGGGTGACCGGGTATTGTAGAACAAATACCCCAAGGAGACGACTCAACATCGGAGACCAGCCCTTCCCGTCAAGGGTGTTGTCGTGTCGCTCAGAAGCCAAAGCTCCTGGCATAAGTATGCGCCTCGGGGCTAGAATCGAACAGCCCCCATGGAGCGACAGGAGTATCAAGTGACGAAAGCAACGCCGCGACAACTTGTGTCCCCTCAATAATAAGAAATAAGACCCGGGTATTAGAATATTCCATCTCTGGGCACCGAAAAGTTTCGGGAGACACCCAATCATTGGAATATTGCCCGCCGTATGCTGACCTTCCACAGCCGACGATGAATCACCTGACATGCAGACAGATGCCGCCGAGTACCAAGACGCCAAAAACCGAGCCCATATTAAGAAAGAGAATAGCCCGAAGAAAAACGTCAAGAGAGCCGTGCCATCGTGATAATAGTAATGATCCAGAGGTCGCCGCCTCGGTCATTGGTGTGGGCCGACACGGCCTCTCCTTAAGCCAACCAGCCCCTGCCCCGAATCGATCGCCTTCAGAAATCCCGAAAGCCCAAAAAACGCCGTGCATGCAGAGAAGTATTATACAGAACCGAGCTGCAGGAGGGCCTCGACGGCCTCCCGCTCCTGTGCGTCAGAGGTGCCCGCCAACGCCGAGAAGTCGAAGTTGAATGCTTGAGGTGGACGAGCCATGCCGGAGCTGGCAGAGAACGAACGAAGCCCACCTGGTGCATATGCAGAGGAGGATCGGAAGCCATGGTCCGTCTGAGCTGCCGCCGGGTTAGGGTAAGACTCGGCTCGAAGAGCAGCAGCCCCCATGGTAGCCCAATCCTCGTCATCCGTCGCATCCTCAGGATCATCGTTCATAACGACATCATCATCCGGAGCCTCGGAGCACGAAGCGGAGCCAGATCCATCCATGGACATCTTGTCGGCCTCATGCTCCATCATGTAAATGTCGTTATCATCATGAGAATACTGCACCGAATCCCCGTTGCTTGACGCAATGCTAAGTCTGGGCCGGTCCTGAACCCTACCACCTTTGTTGCCGATGGGGATGCCAGCGCTGTAGGATGAAGGAGGAGTTCCTTGTCGGTGTCGAGAAGGCTGTCCTCGCTTACGGGCATCCCATCGGCCCCATCCCACCTTTTCAAATTCCACCTCTCCATCCAGTCCACCTCCTTCTCCTCCTCGTCCCTCCAAAGCTCCCACGACTAGTCTCCGCGCCTTTGTTGGGGGGATTCCAGAGAATCCGGGTACCGAAGTGGTCAGGTAGCCCATGATGTGTCTGATAGCCAAGGGACCATGGTTGAGCAGGATCTCTGGCAGGTGGTATTTGGCGAGGAGAGAGCCAGTGATAGCACCCGAAGCCTCGAGGCCAGGCGAGATCGAACGTCGTCGATCTGACGGCTCGTGAAGGTCCAGGTCTGAGTCAATAGGCTCAAGCTTGGCCTTCTGAAGCTGCGCCTTGAGGCCATGAGGCGGCAGGTTGGGAGAAATGGAGTTGGGGGGAGTAGGAAGGGGTTGTTGAGATCGTGTCACAGTCGCAGGGACACTCCGAGCCGCTACAGCAGTTAAGTTGTCTCGGCTCAAGGAGGCCTGGGAGATATCACGAGCAGCCGCTGCCATGGTAGCCATGTTTACCGAGTTTCGGTCTTGATTGTATGCGCTTCCGAACGAGCAAGTCTGAAAATGGGAAACTTTGGTCAGCGATTTTGATCTTGAGAAAGAGATAAATTTTGCGACGCGATCTCTGTGAAGTGAACGAGAGCGAGAACCAGGTTCTGCTGCCCTATGGGAGCGGTAAAGAGTTGCGGTCATGAGAAATGGAGCCCGGCTCGCTCTCGAGTCACCGCGGTCGGTCGGTGCACTGCGTCAGGCTACTAAGGTGAACAAGGTACGTACCTATTCAGAAGCCTGGTGTAGGGAGAGCTTGCAAGACGTTGTTGCTGAATGGCTGGTATATGGCTATGTAGGGCAGAGCTGGCGCGATAATCTGGACTGTGACAAGAGACTCTTGTACGAATCTTGTGGTTCTTCTGGTAGTGTTGTTGTGTTTGATGAAGAGAACATCCAGGGAAGGGGAGGGAGATAAGTAGGTTATGTATATATGAGTGTGTGACTGACTGACTGTGACTGTGACTGTGAGCATGAGCAACCGAGTGCCCTGCCCAGCGAGTGTGAGGTAGGTACGTACTTGCACTTGCACTTACACCTCGCTCAATGTACTGTACTAAGGTTGGGTGCATCCAGCACCTATCGCGAGGCCAATGTGCCTTGTCTCTGCCTGTTGGAAGGCAATTCTCACCTCAAAACAAGCACCCAATTCATTCGGGGTCGGGTAGGTGGGTGCCATTTTTGTGGCACTGTACGTGCTAGAAGCACACCACCCTATACCAACAAATCACAGCGCAATCGCAGGCCACAGACCCCAAACGGGTTAAAACCTTGAATCCATTCGTCTGCACCCCCGGGCATGTTTGGCCGACTTGTTGGAGGTGACTTTATTCTAAGGGGGCGTGTGCCTTCAGTGTTGGATGATAAGGTTGATTGGGAGGATAAGGTCCCTTAGATAGGCACTCACAATCGCAATCAATCATCCATACCTTTGCTAGCAATCTTGCACTGGCTCATGGTTGAGACATGCAACCCAAAGCCATAGAAGAAGCCTGGAACCCAACAAACTTTCCCCTTGCTCTCTGATTCTATCACGCCTTCTTTTCTTCATTCCCTGCCAAAAGTGGCACTCTCCTTTCTTTCTGTGAAATTGGGTTTTTCTGTTTTTCATTTGCTTCTAAATCCCAAGCATCTGGTAGTCTAGGGAAACGAGAGGATCCAGGCCACAGCGCAAACGGGGAAGCGATCCGGCCCAGTCAAACGAAATAAATTGCCCGTTTCATGCCCTAGTGAGCTCCAGCTTAGTTCAGCGCAGAGCCCACGATATGGCTCGCGCTTTTTTCGTTATTGACTCCCTTTTTCCAGTCTCGTGGGTTCTGTAAGGATGTTTAGTAGGGCATGGCTGCCATGGCACAACATCAAATGTCGGCTCAGCTTCCGGATGACAAAGATGAATTCTCATCACGAAAGAAAAGCAACAGGGACAAACACAGTAATAATCACAGTCACAGTTAGGACAGGCCCGGCTCCGGCGCCCTGCTCTAGTTCCGGACTTCGGGGCTTTACGGCGCATGGAGACGAGGGCATAATTCACTCCACCATTATATATCATCATGTGCGACATGTTGAAAGGTTACTGGAGACTTGAGACGGAGGGAGTCGGGCATTTGGCATCTCTTCTCAGATTTCCGAGGCTGCGCGTCTAACTAAGCGGCACCGATATCGATCGTCATACTGCCTTTCCAGCTTGAAGCAGGGCCCAGCAATGAACCCCGTGTTTGCGACGGCTGGTTCTGGTCTCTCGGCAGGATGGGGCTCGCTTCTCTCTAGGTATCCGTCATGTCAAGTTACTATGCTACTGTCTCCAATTTTTGCAGAGTCTGGGGATTCATTAATTAGTCGCAGCTCTATTACTGAGCCGGTGTCAGTCTTAGCGTGTAAGAGAAACCACAGTGCTCCCTTTTGGCCAACGCCTTAGGCCACGGGGCCCAGGAGATTGGGGCAAGGTTGTTGGAGTTTATTGATGTTAGTCAGTCGTCCAAGGTTGTGGCTGTTCGCGATTCAACATCAGCCACCAGATTATAGTCGCCAACATTCCATCCCTTCATCGCCGTCGACGCGACTTGGCTAGATCGACTCGAATTTGAGGTTGATTCATCGAAATGGTGACTCAACTAAGTTGAAGGGGAAAGTCATCGGCGTCATGGCTTTCTATTCTTGCTTGTGGAAACGTGGTCGTCATGACATGCATCGCAGGGACACCCATGGAAGCAATGCTGATCGAAGAAAATACCTGCATCCATCCGGCTCATGCAAGAATAATGCAGGCACCCTTTAGTATAATTCTGCAACAAAGGCATTAAGTCTTTTGTGTCCAACTCACTCTCTGTATGAGTTTCTTTGACCCCTTCACGGAATCAGCGGGCCCAGTTAGCACTCATCGACAGGGGCAAGGGGTCCCTCCTTTAACTAGGAACATCAAGTCGTGACAAGCACCAGCAATGGGCCAAATTTCCATCATCATGCCCTAATTTCGTCCGGTCGCTGTTAGTGAGCTCTTGGTGCTTTGAAAAGGAGGACTGAGACAGGGCATCAAACTTGAATTTCTGGAATATTGTTGTGTGCCTAATTTGACACGTACCTGCGTGATCCAAACTCTTTGTTCCTAAGTGTGTAGGGCTAGAAGCATGAGAGAGGCACGCTCCCGGGGAACCCAAAGCCACCCGTGTTCCAGCTGTGGCATCCCGTGTGTATCGCGAATGGGGCGTGTTCCTAAAACAGTATCCAAGGCGTGGGCACACCTGCCACTGTCCCCGTGGTACTGTTTATGAGATATTGCTAATACGGTCCTCTCTCGGCTTGGCCATTTGTGCAATCGCTTCATATCAAGACTCGTCTCCCTTGTGACCGCGGCCTGGTGCTGGCGTTATTTGTGGTGATTTACCAACCCTAATAAATCATCAATTCCAAAGATACGACACTACCATCGAGTTTACCGGCTTGACCGAAGTACTCATGTATTTACTTGAAAGCCATATCCCACTATGTCTGCATTCGCGAGTTGTTCCTTGGCCAGTCCCACGTAATCATAGCCATTCTCGGAGCCTTCGTATTGATGTCGATGGCTGTGTCCAAGTTCGTACATAGATGCATTCGCGTACTTTTTCCATTTGCAAATCAAGGCAATTTGTTATGTCAGATGTACTGGAATTCGAGTACTAACACATCATCTAAGGAAGCCATCCTTGATGTGTTACTGTCACGTTGCCAAGGTCCCTCTCTGTGATTGGACTCACAATGCCGTCAGTATTACCGACTCAAGTTCGTCACCTTTCTAGATGCCGGTATCGTCGTCCAACAGCGAGTCTGCTTCACATGGTGGAGGCACCGACCAGCCGATGGATCATGGCGACAAAGCCTCCCCCTCTTGATGTTTCATCAGACCAAGGAAAATCATCCTTGGGCGCCAGTGTGACCCGTCACCCATTGATAAAACCCCACGTTGGACAATGCTGCGCCGTGTGCACCTCATAAAAAGCCTCTTCCCCGCGCATCGATAGGGAAGAACGGAAGGGATGCGGACTCAATCCATCAATCCCGTTGCCCCGCGCTCTTGAAGCCCGAGGCTACGATATCGCGTCGTGCGGGGGCCGGTGGCTCCTGTGCCGTTGGCGATCCCGTTCTATCCCGCTCCGAAGACCTCCACATTGAGTGACCTCGTCCATTCGTTCCCAACCAGGTGGTTGACGCACAAAGCTTCCCTGTCTCGCCTGCCTATTACCGAGTTCAGCAGACTCGTCACTGCCATGCTTACACCACTGTGACTCTTTGGGACATGGTTACAGCTGCAGCTGAGCCAACCCCGCCGCCGCCAAGTACATCTCAACTGAGGGGTGGTTTGATATAGATGCCGCCGCCATGTTTCGAGGCCATCGTTGACGATACCCAAATCACATCATTCAGATCGTACGTGTGCATGATCCACCAGCTGATAGGCTCCAAGTCGGATTTGAATCTCACAACTTCACAAGCCTAGCGACCCACAAATGAGACAATGGGGGTGCAGGTAATAAGCTCGTAATGTCGTCAACTTCCAAGGCTGGCAGCTCAACCCCAGATATCTTCGAAGATTGCCCGAGTTCTAAATTGTGAGTGTGGCATCAACTAAGGGTTTACTTGCCCTGAATACCGGGGGCCCGAATCTCACGAACCAAAGACAAATTCGCGGCATGCCTAATTGATCAGGTCAGTGATACGACGGACCGAGTTGGTGTAGCATATGGGACATACCGCTCGTAGGACTCCTAGTTTCTGTTGGGACTGCTCGAATACGTGCTTGTACTGAGCGAGGCTTTCCCGTAAGACGACTTCCTTGTTCGTACGACCTTCGCAGATAGCCTTCATCTTGATTTCCATCTCCTTCCGGAGAAATGGTTTACCAAGGCTGGTTTCGAAGTTCATTCGATCAAAGCCTAGGATTAGAGCCACTCCGAGCTGCGTAGGGACAAAGACTTTCAAGCCGCCTCGGCCGCCTGATAATGATGAACCACCACGTCCACCTCTGGCACCTCGACAGCCACGCCCACGTCCACGACCTCTTGTGGATGTACTTGTGTCCGCATCCTCATCATCTGCCGATGTTTGACCTGGTCGGCTGATCGTAGCGACATATTCCCTGTCCTGGATCTTCTGGATATGCTCGGCCATGGTAGCATCTGTGCCGATCCCATTGGCATCCATGAGAGCGATCAAATCGGCTTCCGTCAGGTAACTGGGCACCGTGGTCTTCCCTTCTGTCATCATAGCCTCTGTTGGCTGAAAGCGCTCACCTTCTGTGAACTTGGGTAGTTCCACTGTGTTATTCCATTTTTCATAAATGAACACGTCAAGGTAGTTTCTCTCTAGCACAATGACTCCACGAGCATTGAAACGCTCCTCTCCAAATTCAAGCTCAACGTCAGTTGCCATACCGTGGGCATCATCTGAGCAGCATGCAAGAAACCTGCGCGCAACATACTCATATAAACGAGCCTCATCGCGACTCAAGATGGAAGGCGAGGCATATGCGATAGGGTGAATAGGAGGATGCGCCTTATCGTCATGTCTTCCCTCTCTTGGTTGTTTAAAAGCGCCACTGGCAAGATTCTGTGCAAATGGGCCCCATCTCTGATCGCTGGTTTGCTTCTCCACCAGAGCACGGAGATTCATCCCTTTATCAAACCGGTCTGTTTCCGTTCGGGGGTAACTGATGAACCCCTTGTTATATAGACCTTCAGCAATGGTCATGGCCTGCTGTCCGCTCATCTGGAGTAACCTCGTCGCAGCCTTTTGTAATTCAATGGTTGTCAGAGGCAATGGTTTGAACTTTCGAGTGGGTTTCTGCTGAACTTTTGTCACTATTGCTGTTTTGGCTGCGAGGCATCTCTCATAGAGAATCACTGTAGACATTCGATCGAACAGCCTATTCCGTAGCCAGAAGAATTCGACCTTTTTACCGTCTCGGGTGTGCATCAGCTTTATACTCCAGAACGGCTCAGGAACGAAATTTTTCACACGAAAGTAACGGTCCACGACAAACCCAAGGGTTGGGAACTGGCAAGACCCTGAAAAATCAGCAAGATGTAAAGCAGGTGATGATCAGGGAACAAACCATAACTCAGAGTCAGCTTCTCCATAGGTCCTCCGAGAGGCCGTAAGTTGTTTGTTAGAAAACGGGTGAAAGCATATCCGATACGAAGGTCCAGCTCGATTCTTGCAGATACAGCATGGACCTGCCTCTCATCCAAGGTTGCAAGATTCTTGGCTGCAGAGATAACATGGCTGTTATTGTTAGTAGGTACCCGTAGGAGAAGGGGACATGACAACGTACGCTCGCTCGACATTGCTGAACCTTGCTCGTAAAACCTGGATACCAGGTTTACCCTTTCGAGCGGCTTCAACAATTTCATTTCCGATGTGTTCTCCTTCACGATCACAATCTGTCCAGATTACTAGAGCTTGGGCATATCTTGCTTGCGATTCTAAATTCTGGGCAATTGTCTTCTTGTCCTTTAAAAGATTAATACAGATAGCGACCGGATCAGGATAGGAACTCTTACTTCGCTGACACTTGTTACAATAGGGGCGGTGAATAACGACTCTGGAGGCGGTTGATACCAGTTTTTGTGAGCTGGAGTAAAGTCGACGTTGGTTAAGTGGCCAGTGACACATGTCATGGTAACAGAACAATTGCCTAATTGACGGCCAAAGTCGAAATCGAATGAGTAGTTCTTGATGTACTTGTTCCTTGTATTTTGCTATAAATGTGTCAGCAAGGCGTTCTTGTCGTTGCGGGCTGAGTGGTTTCTACCGTTTCGATACGGCCTCCAGAGAGATGTGTAGCCACAGCTTTGGATATAGAGGGCTTCTCAGCCACACAAAGGACTCTCATTCTGGAGGAATGCCAGTGTTTGTGATTGTTTTATAGCTCTGATGCAATTTTTCAACCGTCGTAGGTAGTGATTAAGGTACAAAAAGCGAGTGGAGAGTTGCCTCAGGCTGCCCGTGAGAGGCAAGCACGATGTGCATAAATAACAAACACGGTCAACTAGGCGCGTTTGCAGCAAAAATAGTTTGCTGCCATAGTCTCTCAACAACAAGACTTCAGTTATTGGAATTGTTTGCCAGTTGCCATGATGGACTGTTTGCGGAAACACCTGTAGCCTCAATATTTACGCCAACGCTCTGAGGCTCATTTCTGATATTCACGGTGAGGAGGGAAACTTGAGGCAAGGCCAAGGTTTGGCGTTGAAAATTAAGTTCTCCGGGATTAAAGCCTCTTCAGTGGCTACACAGGCGGATAACCACTAGCCACAGCGGCTGAATCCGTTCAATCTAGGGTAGTGTCACCTAAAAGCTTGGTGGTCCCACAGCCAAGGCGGGAACCAGGCAACAGAAGTGGTTTCCACCTCGAATTGACATCTATGACGCTATTGAAGCTGTGCATCACTAAGGTACCTATACGTGGGTAAGGTATTAAACCAGCTGTGCTGCATTCATATCAAACCCCCAAAATCTGAGATCAACCATTGTCTCGTCAAGATCAAGCATCATGTCTCTCCCATTCGTCAAGTCCATTGAGGACTGCGGCGAGTACGCCAAAACAGTCCAACCCTACATTCCGCAGCTCTATGCTCTTCCTCGACAGATTCTTGACAACATTGCCAGTCCTGATGGGCTGAGGCAGATTTATGTTGATACAAACCCTCTCATCTCAGGCTTTGCCATTTCTATTGCTCTTGGCTTTGTCTTCCTCGTTGTCTCCGAGATCAACCGAAACTACTCTCAAGTTGATCGAATGTGGTCGATTCTCCCAAACTTATATGTTGTCCATCTCTCAATCTGGGCGCGTCTTGCCGGTGTTCCTTCTTCACGAGTTGATCTTATTGCTACTGCTACAACACTTTGGAGTGTATGTGTCCTTACATCTCATTCGTTCAGTTATCGCTAATGCTGTGTAACAGTGCCGTCTGACATATAATTACTGGCGTAAGGGTGGTTACAATAAAGGATCCGAAGATTATCGATGGTAAGTTGATCGTCCACTAATATCTCTTCAGTCAGCTCACATCACGCAGGGCTATTCTCCAGCAATATG
Source organism: Fusarium newnesense (assembly GCA_013184375.1). Classification (NCBI taxonomy): domain Eukaryota; kingdom Fungi; phylum Ascomycota; class Sordariomycetes; order Hypocreales; family Nectriaceae; genus Fusarium; species Fusarium newnesense. Next base: position 23,085 of record JABCJW010000717.1, on the reverse strand, counting down.
TGCCCCGATTTGTCTGGTTCCTCTTTAACGTCACCTTCATTTCTTTATATCAGAGCGTTCTTCTCTTCAGCTTCTCATGTGTTCCTGCGTATGCCATCTTCTGCTCTACCAAGTTTGAGCAGGATGTGACCACTGCCGATATTGCCTTTGCTCTGATAATGGCCGGGTTGGTTTACAGCGAGTGGGTTAGCGATGGTCAGCAGTGGGGTGAGTATTTCGTGTGCTTTGATATTCGGTGTGTCTAACCATTTGTACAGACTACCACGCGGCCAAGCATCAGTACCAGGCCGAGGCCAAGGTCCCCAAGAAGTTCAAGTACTCCCAAGCCGATCTTGACCGTGGCTTCAACACTTCTGGTCTCTGGGCGTACAGCAGACATCCCAACTTTGCTGCAGAGCAAATGATTTGGTTTGTGCTATACCAGTGGAGTTGCTTCGCTACCAAGAACATTTACAGTTACACTTTCACCGGCGCTGCCGCCTTGATCCTTCTCTTCCAGGGTTCAACTTGGCTTACTGAGCTCATCACAGCTGGCAAGTACACTGAATATCCCATGTACCAGGAACAGGTTGGCATGTTTTTGCCCAAGTCCTTCACCCCTTACAAGACTCCTGGGCCAAAGGTCATTCGGACGAGCGATATTGCTAAGAAAATGGAGAACAAGAAGCAGGCTTAAGTTTGCTCCTGAATTCATTGCATATTGTCCCTTAATCGAGAGCACTTACTGCTTTGTTTTGGTCAGCATAAGGCAATACCCAATTTCACCATAGTCTAGAGACAGGAGTCAGTCGCATAGTTCGTATATAATCTATATCATGGTCTATCGTCTATTGCTTCTCTGCCAGTCTAAGATCGCTGAACTTGTCAGCGTAATGAGAGGGCACAGCAATGGCATCGGCCTTCTCCCAGTCCTCCTTCTTGTTCACGCCAGTCAGAACATGTAGTGTTCCACCCAGTCGGCCCTCAATACCAAACTTGATATCAGTGTTGAGTCGGTCACCAACCATACAAGTTCGAGAACGATCGAGCTGGAACTTGCCCTCAACAGCGTCCATCATAGCTTGGCTGGGCTTACCGAGAGCCAAGGGCTGCTTACCTGTGGCGTGAACAACAGGGATGTGACAAGATCCAGCTCCGAGGAAGAAGTCGTGGTGCATCGGTAGTGTTGAATCAACGTTGGTAGCAAGGAAAATAGCTCCCCGCTTGATGTAGTGCATGGCGTGGGCATACTTGAGGTAGTTCACGTGGTAATCAAGACCGCAGAGAACTACTCCGACCTCGGGGTCAAGTAGTGAGCCATCAGCGATACCCTTGAAGTCGTCATTTGTGATATCTCGTCGGAACGCCTCATCTGTGCCTCCGATATGAGGAACACCTTCAGAATCAAGTTCGTGCTCGATCCCAGCTTCTCCGATAATGAAGACCTTGCGCTTGTTCTCGGGTAGCTTCAAGATGCGTGAGATGTAGATCGCAGCAGAGTAGCTTGAACCGAATACATCATCCTTCTCACTGGGGATACCAAGATTGGTGAGTTTCTTTAGATATTCATCACGAGACTTTGTTGAGTTATTCGTTACGAAAACGGTTCTCTTTCCTGTGCCGATGTAAGCCTCGTTTCAGATCGTGAGGATAGTAAGCTGACCCTTTGATCTCAGATATTGAATGGTCTCAGGGACTCCCTCATACACATGATCACCAGACCATAGGACTCCTGAATGAGTCAGTTTCTTGTTCAGCTACAAATTATGGTTATGTACCATCGCAATCAAGCAGGAAGACCTATTAATGACTGTCAGTTGATGCTCGGATTGTACACGAGTAAATGACTCACGTCGAATTTGTCGATGAACTCGTTAATAGCGGCAGCATCTCCGCTGACGTACTTTGGTGACGATGTCATATTGTTTGTGGGGAAAAAACAGCAAACGAGGAGAATGATTGAATGATCGGCAATAGGTTCAGTTGGTTGATTCAAGATAGGTCATCAATCATTATCAACAATCTGACTGACTCGGCCAATGGCTTAGTCATATCCACTTAGTCGTGGAGTTTTCTGTGATGTAATTCCTCTAGATGTGGAAAAACGGGCGGGCCTACTAATAAAGAAGGTTATCATGATCGATCATGACGATAGGTCCATTTTCTGGATTTAGTTAATATCTGGAGTCTTCTTTATGAGAATCAATATCGAATAACTGATATAGGGTAGTATGCCTTGAGTACCATCCTCTTTGCAGTCTCCCTGACTCACTCACTGGTTATCTTCTTGCTATATGGCTAGGGGAGGCAAGAAAACCTAGGATATCAATACTAATTAACAAAAAGACACATGTAAGTTATTGTAGCTTAATGTGCTACTTCAGTCTAAATATATATTTTGATGTCCTTTGTCAATGTCCGAAGTCTTTGCTCCTCGACGATATCTACGGGTACGCAAACTTGAGGCTTATTCATGCAGAGATAACAACCCTGCATTGTCTGCATCTCCGACCTCACTTTCGAAATATTGAAACTGATTGATTGGTCCGAAGCTACTGAGAGCCGCGAGCCTTTTCCATGTGGCGACCGAATCTCTAAAATCGAAATCTTTCCAGTAACCATGTCAGTGACCAAAACCGATCTACTATTGGTTCGTGAACTCGGCCCTGAGTAATGGACCACCCTAATCGTCATCGGTGGGTTTTCTAGAATTTCACGTTTTTTAACGGAGACTTTTTTCTGTCCTGGAGATAACGGGCTACATCCGCCTTCGGTCTACCTTACCTTGTGATTTCTTCTTTTCACTCGCTTGCTCCGAGGCGGCGAGATTAGAGTCTCCTTACTCGTCAGCTGGACTTACAGACCGACAAACGTAACCGAATCCGTGGAATACAACATCCATTCACCGCTCTGCCCTGCCCTGGTTGCTTCCGTATCAGAGAGTGGCGCCCGTGGACCCTGAAGCTAGGAGTCTAAGGGTCCCACACCATCTCTGATCGACGACAGGAGTTTCCACTTGGTTCAGAAGGAGAAAGAATTGATAGCAGACCCAGATGGATACCTACGTAATCATAAATATCTACAAAACCGTGTCGAGCGGCCTTTATCTTGACTCTTGATTTAAAACTTTTCATCATCTCGTACAATCTGTGCTGTTTTCTTGAGCAAACAAGCGCAAAGCATACTCGGAAACCAGTCACAAGACCCTGTCACGATATCGCATCTATCAGGATATCTATCCCCTGAAAACCTATATAAAGACTGTCTCACACCTACATTTTCTTGACCATACTCATCACACAAAAGTCATTAACACTTCGAGACCCAAACCAATTCACATCTCACTCAAACACCTGACAAAATGAATCCCGCTGCGCCAACAACCGCAGCCCCTACCTCTGGCAATGCCAACAGCTATTTTAGCATTCACAAGACACAATCCACAGAGACAACCCCTGTGTCAACCCCTGGATTCAAGGGCGAGGAGTTCGACCAAACTGGACACAAGCTTCCTGCCCTCAACCGCGAGTTCCCCAAGCCTACAGAGGAACTCGACATCCAAAGCATGCTTGATCGTCAACCTGGCCGATGGACCACCAAGGGACAAATCGAGGCTAACCAGCGCCGAGCCCAACATGCTCGCAACGAGGAAGAGATCAAGGCTCAGCGCATGCGAGACTTCGAGAAAGCCAAGGAAGAGCTCCGTTCTTCATGGCGGTTCTAGGCCACCTGCCCCAAACTTCACATATGGAGGACTTTAAAGCTGTATCGGTTTACACGTAATGAAAAACCAACTGGCGCATTGTTTTCAGGGCTATACCAAGAGTTCAACGATTTACGACACTACGAATAGAGATTAGAGATCTGGCTTGTACGATTGAGAATACAGGATAGATAGATTGGGCAGAGAAGAGTATTTGCATTTCTAGCATTTTAGAGTTTCAATATGAATTCACATTTGAATAGTACATTGTTTAAGCAAGGTCAGCAACGGACAGAACACGACCGCCAAGAGTGAAGCCGTAACCAACAGCAGCTGCAAAAGTGATGAGGTTGAACAAGGATGAGATACCGTGGAGCATGCCAAACTTCTTGTTCAGAGCCTTCATTTGATCACTTTGGGGCCCCTCAGCATACCACTCCTTGCCATCTCGCTTGACTATAGATTGTTAGTACTGTCTCAAAGCGACCCCATCAAGATTGACGTACCTTGACCACGTCGCTGCTTCATGACTTCAACCGTCAAAGGAAGGAACACAAGCAAGTTGACAGCTCCAGTCAGCGCCATGATGCTAATAGGCAGCAGGGAGTGCCAGCGGGCAAACTCCGACACCAGGCCAGCAGGACCATTTGATAGACCAATCAATGTGTTTCCGGGATATGTTAAAGCTAGAACACCGGGCAAGACAGTCTGGAGGCCGAAGTAGATGGGGAAGAGTTTCTGCTGGATGGCAGAGAAGCTAGGACGGTCGACCGTCCTGAACATCACGATACCATTGATGAAGGTCTGTTGAGCTGTTAGCATTGAAAGAGTTCGTAACTTGGTGAGATACACACATGGAAGAAAGTCGTTCCAAGTAGAGTTCCATAGCTGCCGTAGAGTTAGAGATGCCTTTTCTTACTGCGATTGAATTCATAAACTTATATAAACTTACGTGATGATATGATAAGGAGCCGGCGAGAAGACTACTGTCTTTGCTGTGCTTGCCATTGCTGTAATTCTTCCACTTGTGAGTGTTTGATGAACTGTATCAGATCCAACTTGCCGAGGCACTGAGGTGTTTCGATAGTCATGATATCACATATAGTCACGTGATCTACAAGCTCCATACCCAGTTGTAGTCTCCATGATGAATTGATATTCATGATTTAAAAGATATAGATGCTGCTACAGAAGTTTGCTTTTTATTACTTGGTGTTTCTTCTCTTACTTTTCTGGTGGCTTAATAGACTCATCCAATAAACGGAGTTTTATCAGGCATCAGTTGCACGTGATCTCGCGCGTCTTGTCGTGAAGGTCGGCAGGAGCTTTGACCCGTCAGACGCGATGGGTCACCAACCTTAGTACATCTTGGGGTGGTTCTGCCTAACGATTACAAGGATTCATTGTGAGACGTTTCTTTTTGTTGCCATTTATTTAAAAGTGCGACTGGCCTTATGAAAGTATCTCTCACTCTTTTCGAAACCCTTTCATCATAGCGAGATTCGATTGACTTCAAACTCTTGACCCCGTCTTCCGTCTTCTGACATCCTTTCCGTATCACCGGGCTTCATACAAAACATCTCCACCATGGCTGAGAAGGAAGCGACCGTTTTCATATTGGACCTTGGGTCGACTATGGCCCAAACTCACAGTGGAAGATCAGAGTCAGATCTGGAATACAGTATGCAATACGTATGGGACAAAATCATAGACATCGTGGCAGCAAACAGGAAAACGCTATGCGTTGGCGTGTTGGGTCTGAGAACAGATGAGACTGACAACAAGCTACAAGACGATGATGGGTATGAGAACATCTCAGTGTTGCAGGAGCTGGGACCGATGACCATGTCATCTCTGAGGAATCTTCAATCACTTGTCAAGCCGAGCAATACATGGTCTGGAGATGCTGTCTCAGCCATTGTGTTGGCTGTTGATATGATTGATACATTCACAAAGAAGCTCAAGTGGAACAGAAAAATCTTTTTGGTCACGGACGGCCAAGGTCCAATGGATGCGGATGACTTGGGTGACATTTCTAAGAAGATGAATGACTCCAACATCCAGCTCACTGTCCTGTAAGTTGAATGAATATTTCAACGACACTTTTAACATGATACAGGGGAGTAGACTTTGATGACCCGGCATACGGCTTTAAGGAAGAGGATAAGCCGAGCACAAAGGTTAGTATGATGGGATACAGTGAGGATCATAGCTAAAAGTTCACAGAAAGAGAATGAGCAAGCCTTGAGATCGCTTGTCAATGACTGTCAAGATGGAGTTATTGCGAACATTACAGAGGCCATCGACGAGTTAGATACCCCACGAATCAAGGCAGTGAAGCCTTACAAGACTTATGATGGTCCTCTTACCCTCGGAGACCCCAACACATTTCCTGCCGCGTTGAATATCAATGTGGAAAGATATTTCAAGACGAAGCTGGCGCGACCTTTGACTGCAAGCACAGTCGTTGTCAAGTCAGAAGGTGCACCGGATTCTGAACCCACGCAAGCTGACGCTGACGATATGGAGGGAATTGAGTTCTCTGCTGTGAAGCAAGCTCGTTCTTACAAAGTCAATGACCCAGATGCACCAGGAGGAAAACGAGACGTTGAGTTTGATGATCTTGCCAAGGGTTATGAATATGGCCGAACTGCAGTGCATATCAGCGAGTCGGAATACAATATCACCAAGATTGACACACAAAAGAGCTTCTCAATCGTGGGCTTCATTCCATGCTCAAAGGTATGCCTATCACCGGATACCCTGTTCTTTCAAGTGCTGATAATTTCCAGTACGAGCCTTTCCTTAACCTCGGCGAGACTTGCGTGACAGTAGCTCGCAAGTACGATGCCAAATCTGCTCTTGCCCTTTCGTCCCTCATATGGGCCCTCTCGGAGCTTGAGTCTTATGCAATCGCCCGAATTGTGACCAAAGATGGCAAAGATCCATTGTTGGTGTTGCTCGCACCCGGTGTGGAGCCAGACATGGAATGCCTGTACGATATTCCACTGCCATTTGCAGAGGACATACGAAGCTACCAGTTTCCTCCTTTGGACAAGGTGATCACGGTTACTGGCCAGACCCTTACAACGCACAGGCTATTGCCCACGGATGAGCTGAGTGGTGCGATGAGCGACTATGTCGACGCAATGGACCTGTCGACATACGGACTAGATGACAAGGGGTATGTTCCGTGCTATCTTGGACCTTTCGGCAGCTGACTCTCGCAGCGACCCAGATGAATACGTCTCCACTGATGAGACTTTCAACCCTACGGTTCACAGGGTGAACCATGCCGTGAAATCACGAGCACTACACCCAGACAGACCAGTTCCAGATGTTCCTTCCATCTTGCTGCGATTTTCTCATCCAACTCAAGATCTGATTGAAACAGTTCAGAGGAAGGTGGATGCTCTTGTTGAAGCTGCAGATGTGAAGAAAGGTTTGTTATAGTCCTTTTAGTGACTGCGTACCATGGCTAACAAAGAGTACCAGTTCCGCCTAAGGCTAAAGGAAAGCGTGGTCGAGAAACCGTTAAACCTATTTCTGGTCTTGATGTGGATGCTCTGCTGGGCGAAGAGGACAAGGGCGACATTAGCCCTGATAACGCAGTACCCGAGTTCAAGCAGATGCTTGCTGCAACCGAGGAGCTTTCTCAAATCGAGGAGGCAGCAAAGCAGATGGGCGCAATCATCTCTACGTTTGTCACAGAGAGCTTTGGAGATGCCAAGTATCAACGTGCTCTGGAATGTCTTGGCGTCATGAGGGAGGAACTCATCAACCTCGAAGAACCAGGCCTGTACAATACTTTCATGCAAGACATGAAGAAGCAGCTCATCTCCGGGGCACTTGGAGGCGACAGACGAGACTTCTGGTTTAAGGTCCGATGGGGTCGTCTTGGTCTCATTGATAAACAGCAGTCAGAGGTGTCTGATATATCACCAGAAGATGCAGACGAGGTAAGCTCTTCAAATCTGACGATATAATGTGTACTAACATTGAACAGTTCTACAAATTAAAGTAAGGTAGTTACCTAGTCTTGTAATGGCAAATGTATCTGTTGTTTGTAAAAGGAGTGGGCGTTTGTGTACCAATATATTGATTGGCTGGTGTGAAGTTTATCCTTCTCATGTAACGGGCCGTGTGCAAGCAGTTAGCATTTCATCTACCACCTGCCAAACGAGTTTCTGTTTGACTCAATAATGCCTTTTCGCAGTGAATCATAGGGTACTGGCCGTTATTTTATTCGCCAAAATTAAGACGGTGCTTCTCGCTGCCTTTTTTTTTGTTTTTTTTGTTTACTCCTTCGTATCTCCTTCCCTCTAAGTCGCCATCTTTCAACCTCCACCACATCCATCTTTCATCTCAACTTAGCACTATTTCCATTTCATTTCCCTTTCACACAACACTCTACAACACTGCTCCTCCAGTTGAACTCTCACTATTTCTTCTTTGACTTTTGATTCCACTACTTCTCATTTCAGCTGACATGTCGGTGCTTGATACCCAGCTGGCCAAACTGCAGCAACTTCTAGGCAACGGTGTGAAGCTGGAGGAGAGACCCAGAGACGAAGAAGACGACAACGAAACCTCAGACAACTCAGTCGGCGAAGGAGCTGACAACAACTACGGCGGGATGATGGAGCGTCAGAGACAAGCTACAAGAGAACAGATTTCTCAAACCGTTCAGCAACAAGAGGCCAATGCTTATGCTGCCAGACGGCGTGAACTTGCCGAGAAAAAGGCAAAGGCATTTGATAACTCCAAGTTTCGCATCCGCCAGACGGTCTCCAAGGATTTCACTTTCTGTCCATTCAAAGTTGTGATCTCATACCCTGAACGCTTCGTGGGCAAGGCCAACAAGCCTCGTGTACGTATTACAGTTTTAACAACTCTCCGCTGGCTCACCATTCTACAGACAAAGCCGTTCTTCACCAGAATCCTCTTCGAGAAAACCTGGGACTTGTAGGTCATTCTGATCAATATTATCTATATTGCTAACTTTACAAGCTTCTATCTTCATGATCCAGAGGAGCCGGCTAGAGACCCCTACCTTATGATTCCAACCGCTCAGTTCGAAGTCTTCCTTGAAGAAATTAACCTCGAGCTTGACACTTCACTCAAGATCCCTCCCAGTGTGAACATGGAAAAGTTCTACCTCAAATTCGGCGAACATGGTACCCCACGCCCTCGATACTTGAAACGATCGGAGGAAGAGACATCTCTTGATGCTCGGCCGTGGCCAGCTATCGAACAAGATGACATCAAAGCCTTCAAGGCGGCAACCCCAAAACAGCAACTGGCCTGGAAAGCAAAGTTTCGGATTGTCAAGTCCGGGTTTCCACCCAGAAACAGGGCAGATCCTGATAAGGCTGCAAGAAAGAAGAGTCACCGAGAACGAATGCTTCGTAACACTCAGAGATATCTTGGTCTTCTGGGAGATCCCGATGGCTATGACATTGTTTTCATCTGCGTCGATGTTGAGGCCCTTGAAAGAAAGCCTAACCCCGTCTCTGAAATTGGTATCGCTATCCTTGACACGCGAGACACCAAAGGCGTCGATCCTAAGATTGTCGGCCGTGGCTGGTGGCCCCTGATCAAGACTCACCATCTCCGAGTCTACGAGTTTGCTGGTTTGCGAAACTTTCAGTTCGTCAAAGGATGCCCTGACGCATTCGACTTCGGGTAAGGACGCCGTCCCCAAAATCCAACCAGCTACTAACTGTAACATAGGACAAGCACATTCCCAACAAATGCAACGGTTGCAGATGCCATCATGGAAATTTTCAACCCGTGGCTTAATGATCAACGGAACATCGTCGTCGTCGGGCATGATGTGAAACAGGATATCGCCTACTTCACTGAACTGGGCTTGGACCTAAGATTCCTCGGAGGGCTGGCAGAACCGGTGGACACTCAGGACATTCACCAAGCCTGGCGTGGTTCAACCAACGGACGAAGTCTCAGTGCCGTACTGAATGATCTTGATATTGCTCATAGGCACCTGCACAATGCAGGAAACGACGCGCACTACACACTCTGTGCCATGCTTGGTATTGCACTGGAAGACATTCGGAAGGAAGAGGAGTTGAGCAATAAGATGCTCAACAAGGTTGACTGAAGGATATTTTCCAAGCTAGGAGAGATGGAAGACATGCAGCCAGGAAATGCTCTAGATGATCATCTTGACATTCCCAGAACGAAATAGGACCTGAAACTGAAACGGGGTGGATGACATTTCGAGACTTATGTAAAGTAACCACCAGAACAAAAACCGGAGTGAGAAGAGAACGGGTCGTTAGGACCCTTTGTTTATACAGCGTCGAGCCTTGATAGCTTTTAACAACGGCATATACCTTTACCTGGCTCCAACGAGCTTCCTCTAAACCCAACAAACGCCATCGCTATGGAAACAAGTAGTGTACAACATACACAAGCGGCCGCACGCTCACTCTTAGACCCAGTCATTCATGATTCTGATAACGGCTTTGGTAACTGGTTCGTGACTCGAATACCGGACTCGGGGGAGTAGTTTTCAGTATCGTAATTAACTGTTTTTGTCTAAGAACTCCTTGGCCTCGTTTACTTTGGTCGCAAGGTAGGGGCTGCCGCCTCGATCGGGATGGTTAAGAAGCATGAGAGTTCGGTGGGCCTTTCGGACCTTATCCTTGGTAACAGCTCGCTCGCTGGAAGATGTTAGTGGGCTGAGTATGAGAAGAAGTGGATTACGACGTACTTGAGAGATAGAATCAGAGTAGCCTCCTTCTTGGTCATCTTGGGCTCGAAACCACCCTTGTAGAAGGCCTTGCCCATGGCTCCAACGCCGCCTCGAGATCGCCTCCATGCGACAAGTCCAGCTCGGCCCTGTAAGAGATGTTAGTACCCGGAATTACTGCCTGGAATCATTGTAAGCATACCAAAAAGGCCGCGACGGCAGCGCCAGCACCTATAGCCATAACAGAAGCCATTTTGTAGAGCGATTGCGAATGACAATAAGTTCAGTGACCCAGAGTTATTCGGAATTCGAGATCGGAGCCACTTTGATTTTTCCAGCCGGCGCGGACCGGATGTAGGTAGAGGGGCGCGGGGACAAAAGTTTGTCCGGGGTGCAAAACTGTTATCGATAAGACAGTTTGAGCAAAAAGTTTTTTGATTGACCGCGGAAAAGAGAAGGCTGTTCAAACCAGTGGGGTGGAAGTTGAATTGAAGTTGTTTTGGTCTTTCAGACCACCACCCAGGCAAAATGAGGTATGTCTTTATTGCTGAAGGGTCTTATATTGGATGTTCGTTCTTGCAGTGGCGGAATGTTTGTAGTTCATCCTCTGCGAGCGCGAGCATCTGTCATATAGCGACTCAAGGTCTACAGTGAACTGCAGCTAACAAAATGCTTCAGAATCGAAACCTGTTACTTTTGCAGTCGCCCTGCTTATCCCAGCAAGGGTATCACCTTTGTGCGAAACGATGCCAGAGTCTTTCGCTTCTGTCGCAGCAAATGCCACAAGAACGTACGTCTACATTGCTCAACTTACCAAAGACCGCGCCGCTGATACACTTTTGCAGTTTAAGATGAAGCGTAACCCTCGCAAGCTGAAGTGGACAAAGGCTTTCCGTAAGGCCGCCGGCAAGGAGATGACTGTCGACTCAACACTGCAGTTCGCCGCTCGCCGCAACGTCCCCGTTCGCTACGACCGAGACCTCATGGCCAAGACCCTCAAGGCCATGGAGCGTGTGTCCGAGATCCGCCAACGTCGTGAGCGCGTCTTCTACAAGAAGCGCATGGCTGGCAAGCGTGAGCGTGAGCTTGCCCTCGCCCGCAAGTTGGTCGCCGAGAACGAGCATCTTCTGCCCCGCATGCGCGGCAGCGAGAAGAAGCGCCTGCGCGACCTGGGCATGACTGAGGAGGAGATCGAGGAGATGGAGCCTGACCGCGAGAAGACCAAGGCCTTCGGTGGCGAGAAGAAGAAGGTCGCCATTGCGCTTGAGGTTGATGAAGATGACGATGAGGATGAAGAGGGCGACAGCGGCATGTTCGACGATGAAGACGACGAGGATGAGGATGATGAAATGGACGATATCGACATGGATGCCGATTGAGTGGGAAAAGTCATGGGAGAAGGAATCTGAAAGAGAAAAGTTTTACATGGCAGAGACAGCGAGAGGTCTACGAGACAGGGCGTTATGGGTGTTCTTGATTCGAAGGCATACCACGGCGTTGGGATACTATAGAAAAGCCATTTTTCTTCGTCATGAGTTACACACCGACACCAATTTATTTGCGAGTTGGTTTCTTTGCGATGTGACTTTGGCGGGAATGATTCATGTTCCAGTATCCCAAGCCAAAGAAGCCCAAGTTGTTCTTATCGTTGCCGCTCTACACACTTTTGACCAGACACTGTTGTTTCTGGAGCCTTTTCAGATGGGAATAGAATGATTGGATGGTTATTTTGTCAAGACCAACAGTCAAGGAGAAAACAGCTGTCAAGCCGGAATATGCGGGGAACTAGTTTAGGAAGACATTGAAGATCAAAACGAGATCTCATGACCCATGCCAAATTAGGTGATTGGAATAAACTGCCGTGTAATAGGACGACGTAAGCAGAACTCTGAGCGTCGTACTTGCAAGGAGAAGCCTAGCAGAGGCCCTAGACAGACTCTCATGGCGGGCTGAAAAGGCCATAATTTACTTTGCTGGGTTAGTAGCCTGCTTGCCGGCTGACGATCTCTTATCGAGCCGCTGCATGTCTTAGGCAAAAGGCTTTAATTCGTAACTTGGACGTGCCCGACCGACTCAAGGGTCCAATTCTTTCTGCCCTTTCTGTTCTCCTTGGTTTTATCTCTTCATATTTCTTCTCTGTGATTTCTGCGTTTGCGAGTAGCGTCTTGTATTCTTGCTTTGCTTGAAGCGAGTAACCTTGATCTGACCGTGCTCTGCTGGCTGCTTACTATGAGTGAAAAGGCGACCGTAGAGGCATCGCCTCTCCTACGAGGACGACTTCAACAACGACCACCAAGGTCGCACTATTCCACCGTGTTAGGCCTTTTGGCGGCTGTTTGTCTTATCACATTCTTCCACCACCGACCTTATCCTTATCCAGTGAATATCGAGGATCCAGCAGACAAGCCATGGACTTGGAGCGATGTAAGCATACATACACCATGGATAAGAAATCCAAAAGGTAGACTAACAAAGAAATCAGGTCAAGCCAAGCCGAAAACTCCATTGGGAACCGTGTTATGAAGAGTTTGAGTGTGCAAGACTTGACGTTAGTAATTCACCATATCCTGCTGTTGTATATGCTGACTTGGACATAGGTCCCAATGGACTGGCTTGAGCCCTCGGATGATAAGAGAGTTGTCCTTGGTATTATCAAGCTACCGGCCAAGACAAATGACAAACCTGTTTCTCCGCTCTTTGTGAATCCTGGAGTATGCTCTCTCTGTACCTGAAACTTTCAGGAGCTGACTTATGGACGTAGGGACCTGGCGGATCGGGAGTTTCCTTTGTAAGAAAAGAGGGAAATATCCTACAAGCGGCCGTCGGTGACAACCATGTAAGTTGAAAAGTCGGAAACTCTGGCCAAGCTTTGTACTTATAATTCCAGGACGTTATCAGCTTCGATCCCCGTGGAGGTGAGTTGTACCAGTCCTTATCAAGCACCACTGCATCATCTAACACTCCACAGTCGGTGTCTCTACACCTCGAGTTGAATGCTGGGGCTCTTCACAAAAGAGAAAGCTATGGACTCTCCAAGACACACCCGTTGCCGACGAACACCCAGGTCTTATCTACGATGCCTATGCCCGAGCATCTGCATACTCCGGAACTTGTGAGCAAGCTATGGAGAAAACTGGTCTTATGCAGTTCCTCGGTAGTGCATCCATTGCTCGAGACATGCTAGAAATTCTCGACAAGACAGGTCATGAGAAGCTAAGGTACTGGGGATTCAGCTATGGCACTGTTCTTGGTGGTGTTTTTGCTGGACTATACCCTGAGCGTGTTGAGAGACTGGTCAGCGACGGTGAGTTTACGATATATATAGCATTGTAGTTCTGACTGACTTGAGCCAGGAAATGTTGACTATCACGACTGGTTCAACTTGGATCATGGCAACTTTGTCTCTGACACAGACACGATCTTCGACGGCTTCGATAAAGCCTGCCATAAATCCGGGCCCCTCAAATGTGCTTTTTATGCAGACTCACCAAAAGCCATTGAGCAACGTCGAAGCAATCTCCTCGCCCATCTCAAAAAATCGCCTGTTCTCGTTCCAGCTTGGACTCACGATTCCGGCCCTGAACTACCTCTCCTCATCACCTACTCCCATCTCCAACGCCTTATCCAAACCTCCATTTATGCTCCGCTGAAGAAGTTCCCTCAACTGGCTCGTGTGTTCGCTTCTTTAGAAAAGGGCGACGGAATTCCCTATTACGAGATGGTGATGGAGGATAAAAACAAGAGCCTTAACGGAGATATGTGCGAACTAGGGGAAACTCCTGCAACTATGCCCCTTGAGACCCCTATGGAGCTCGATGCTTTCCCTGCTATTATGTGTCTGGACTCAAAGCCTGTGACAGAAACACCGCAGGAGATTGCAGACTATTTTGACAAAATCACACAAAAGAGTCGTTGGGCGGGAGCAGTCAACTCCAATTTCCGTGTGTCTTGCGTTGGACGAAAGACGAGGCCAAAGTGGAAGTTTACAGATGGTGAATCACCCCTAATACCCATGATATAATATACGAGACTAATTTTGAGAAGCCGACTTTAGGGGTGATACTGCCCATCCAATTCTATACATCGGCAATATGGCAGATAATGTTACGCCGTTGCAGAGTGCGTTTAATAACTCTGCCAAGTTCCCAAGCTCAGTTGTTCTCAAGCAGAACTCCTACGGTGTAAGCCTCCTCCTATTTCTGTATCACTCTGTCTAACTTAAGCCAAAGCATTGTTCGCTGGCGGCGCCCTCAGCATGCTCCCTTACTTACATACGAGAATACTTCCAGAAGGGCACATTGCCCCCTGCTGGTACCGAATGTGATTCAGATTATGATCTCTTCGAGATGCCTGGGTTGGAAGAAGATGTGGCAGGTTTGGATGAGCTCAGTTATATTGCGTTCAAGATGTCAAGAGAGGTTGAGCTTCCCAAGGTCTTCTGAGAAGGTAAAGGTTCCCTTGTCCTCAGGCTTACGAACCTCGGGAAGGTTCAGTGAGACGAGACGAAGCATTAGTTCTATCTAGCAGAGTTTTGGACACGACTAGAACGATATGAACGACACAAGATATGAATCAAGAATTTAACCAGTAAAATGGACCCTTATGGCCCTAAGCATTCTAACCCGAGTCCCGGCCGTCCTACTGCCATTAGCAAGCCTCATTGCTCGTTATGCTTAACATGATGTCCGTGATGTGCCTTTTCAGGCATTCTTAGACCCTGATCAACCTCCTCCTTCACCTTCTTGGCCAATTGCTCACCTCTCAATCTTTCTTCTTCTCTCATCCTTTCCTCCTCTTCAAACGAAACAGCATGCTTCCAGTTTCCAGCTCCACCTCTCCCACCAAGTCCTCCCCTCGCAACGTGATTTTTCTTGAGACTTGCATTCACAGCAGCCGCCGTCTTCTGAGCCATCTCGTCTTGCTCTTTGGCATCTGGTAGTTCCTCAGGATTGACGTAATTGCCGAAGCCACCGCGTCCAGCTCGTGATGGGCCGTTGGCGGACGGCTGGACTTCTTCTGTTGCAAGGTTCTGTGCTTCAAGATCGGCCTGGGAGTGTGAGATACTGAAGAGATGATTGATCAAGGTCAGCTTACGTTGGCGGCATCTTCAGGTTTGCTTGATACAAAATTCCCGGCGCCGCCTCGGCCGACTTTGCGGTATACGTCCTGATCAGGCATGTTGTGATGTTGATTTTATCGTGTGAAGCTTATACGCGTGTTGACTTGTCGTAAACTATGTCATCTCAGTAACAACAGATTTTACTTTTACTCTCCAAAAGAAAATTAAAAGTATAGGAAAAGTATTTCCCTCACTCTTTAAGTCTCACAAATGATTAAAATACAGTCGTCACTACGCCACTGGCCAGCGTGGGGGGTGATATTGTGGTACTGGTCTGGTCTGGTCTGTTGCAAGAAGTGTTACGCATCGCTATCTTGACTCTATTTTCCGTGTGTCAACGGATTTGGACATGGGAAAGGCTCCAGCGCCCGCCGGAAATCGAAACTAACGTTGTTTTAATTAATCTGGGGTACATGAGCTAGGCTAGAGATCTTGCGGCGCGGCTATGTTCCGTCTCCTGCATGTGACTTTGGCTCAAATACAAGCAGCAAACAAGATAATATAATTTCTATTTGTTTTCAGGACATGGTTATCTCTGCTGACATGAGATGCCTCTGGAAAAGCCTCTAATTTCGTTGCTGTGGCTTATGAGTGAATTGATGTCATGATCGGCGCCTCTTCAGGAACACGGCAGGTACCAGGTATGAAGGCTTCTGCCACAGAAGATGAAGCTTCGCTGTTGCCGACTAGAAATTCGAAATAAGAAAAGAGTCAACTCCTCCGTATGTAATTCACTGAAACAACCGATAGAACAGAAGCTTCTTACAGTACCCTCACGCCCTCAAAGACAAAAATGTGCTCTTACAATTCGCAGCTACCTAGTGCTCCGACATCGGCAGTGACTGGTGTGTCACCAATTTATGACTACACTTGCGTAACTACAGGCCATAGACCTTATTTGTTAACGAAACTTACGGTGAATTGCAAATAATAACCTTTTTGAGCTCATATCTTCAGATTATCACGCCATGACTTACTTGGATTTGCATTTCAGGGGCAATATGTGGTCTCTATGGAATCCAGTCAAGCCTCATCAACAACTTAGCTTACAGGCAACAATAGTCAAGCCACGGAGCTTAAAAAACGTTATCACTTTTCTGGAATAAGAATCAAGGAACCAAGGAATTCGGGTACCCGTCGTAGGGCTCATCGTAGGGCTCGTCGCCGAGGCAGGGTCCCCTCCCAACATTCCTTCGTCCCATATTCTAAACTGGCCGAGCCCGATAAGCATTGCTGATCTACGGGAGCTGGCAGACTAGACCATGGCATTGGGAACGTCTGTAGCAGTTAATGGTTGATCACAGTGATGGTATCCTTGTCACATCTTCGTGTTGGGCTGGATGTGAAGGAGATTCCAAAACACAATGATATGATACCACGTGGGCGGAGCTTCCATGTCATGCAGGAACAGCTCAGGAACATAACAAGAGGTCGACAACACCCAACATGCTTACGTTGCTCTTGATTCTTTACAACATGTCAAGTAGCATCGTCCAGGCATCCTTCAAACACTCTTTGTCAGTGTTCCATTAAACTGAGGCATGAATTTCCCTGTTCTTATCAAGACGGATACTGAGAGGAATATCCACATTCTCATTAGAATCCCTGCTGTGATGCAAGTGTAAAGCACGCACACCCCTGTGTGTATTGTCGACGCTATGTGTGCGAGTCCCGCTCAACCATATCCATATCAAGCGGCGCGTCGTGATAGAGGGGTAACAGTCAGTAGGTAATCCAGTGAAGGCGGGGAAAGCCTCGGCGACAGTACAGGACCAGCAAATAGGTTCTCACAGAGACGGAGCTTCGGGCTTCACTGCCGCTGTGAACCGACAGCAATAGGCGGCATCATAATCTAAGTGCCGGTGGTACGAGTTAAGCCGCGGTACAGTATGTGCTGTACAAATCGGCTGTCTGTAGTCCGTGACCGCTGTACCGTACAGCACTGAGTACGCTGAGTTCCCTTACATAGGAGTGGATTCAAAGGTCCGAATAGGTTGATATTCTAGGTCGTTGCAGCTCATATTATTATTATACCATCCATGAATAACTCGGTGTATCATCCACTTCCACCACGCTCATTGTTGCCCTGTAGACCAAGGGTCGTGACCAACCATTCCATTTGTATTGAACCCTTTTGGATTAGTGTTAGGTCTTCTGCCCCAGGGGAGAGGTTATTGTTGGGTTGGTGAACTGGACTGAACTGCGTGTTTCTGGCGTATCACAAATCCACCCGGCCCCAGCTGTCATGAAGCTGGCTAAGCCTCTTGAGTAGAACCATACTCCAACAGGGAAAAATCTGTGAACCGGGCAGCGGGTCTTGCGAGAGCCGGTCTTTGTTTGGTGCTGATGCTCGTGCTGGTGCTTGTGCCTTATCAAGCACCCCGGATCGCCATAGTGCAGGCTGCTGGCCAGTGATTTGCATTGCAGAACAGACATCCAGGACGAGAGGGAGCGCTGGACTCAGGCCATTGTTGCGCTACAATGCACTCAGATGCAATGCACTGTAGGCATTCTCGACGCCCTCGTGCCAATGTCTCAGAGTTAGCCAATAACCGGCATACTCGCACGGCAGTGAGGGAGTTTTTCTGTTCAATCCTTTGCTAGCCAAGACAGGATCGAAGATCGAGATTCGTAAACTGTGGAGGAATGTTTGCTGAGTCTGATTGGCTTTGTCAAGGTAAGCTCAGAAGCTCCCAATGCGTCCCAGAATTCCACTCTGAGGCTCTAATGGAGTCTTTGCTTTAAGGAATCCATCTTTTTTTTTATTTTTTACCCACACCAGTTTGAGCAGCTTTTATTTTATTTGTTTTCCATTCTCATGTCAGGGTTACATCATGTGTTAGAAAAAACTAAAAAGTCAATGAGCAATCGACATGAGAACAGAAAAGTCAAGAATCCACGGCATGATGCTCTTCGACAAGGGTTCCATGGCCAGGGGAGAACATTTGATGGCGTCATTGTATCACAAACTTGAAATAAATAAAAAGTTGGAATCTTGTTACCAATTCTCAAAGCTAATAATTCGGCATTGTTCGTGTAAGAAAGATACAGTACAAAGTCACCAAGTAGTAGGTAATGTAACCACTCCAACCGATGCCTCAGATCATTCATTAGCCCCATGTGTCAAAGCCCAATTGTCGCAAAAGAATTGGCATAGCTTCATTGGCAGTTTTTTTCCCGACGTGAGCTGGGATTCAAATTGATCGTCGAGGCCCTATCTCAAGACAGTAGTGGTTTCGGAGGATAGTCAGGAACATGTTGTAAATCTCGACGGCTAAAAATGGACTTTGTGACTTGGGTTGCTTTTGATCGAGTCAACATACCATTCATGTCTTGCAAAATTATTTAACAACAACAGAAATAAGAGAGATCTCGATAGACTGGACTAAGAAATCCGGCAGTCCACCATTTGATGTTACACCTTCCACAACTATCATCAGTACTGTTACGTACTGGATGTGTACAGTATGTGCACAACAGGAATAGGTACTAGACAGACATGTCAAGGTTTCTTCCCCACGATGCGATACCTCTTCATGGTCCTTGTGACCAGCAATCGGTAGACTTGTCAGGTGAGACCGGTCAACCATCCAGGACAGGTTTAGAACATAGGCGGGATGATCTTAGCCATTTGAGGGGTAACAGAGTGTACAGTATCTAGAGTATCTCTATAATGCTGGCTGAATATCACGAACCTATCGAAATGTGAATGCTACTGGAGAGACCTTTGGGATTCGACAATATCTGCAGCGATGCAGCGAATTGCCGCAAAAGATGCACATCAAACACTTTGACATTGGCCATTGGGACACTTCAGCCGCTTCTCCTCTGAGGCATCATCATGCATATACACACCCGCATCCCCTTTACCTTTTTTCCCTTATTACGTGAGAATCTGGTTAATCTGGCTTCTTTCTTCA
This sequence comes from Fusarium newnesense, assembly GCA_013184375.1. Classification (NCBI taxonomy): domain Eukaryota; kingdom Fungi; phylum Ascomycota; class Sordariomycetes; order Hypocreales; family Nectriaceae; genus Fusarium; species Fusarium newnesense. The sequence goes on along the minus strand of JABCJW010000717.1, from coordinate 3,649 downwards.
AAAGGCCAGCACCAATCGAAAAGAGGCACAGTGCATTGCGTGTCGTTAAAGAGACCATCTTCCAACTGAGCAATAGGTAAGCCGACCGACTTCTTTTACCCTGCTGAGCACGGTTCCCTTTTCAGCTCTCCTCCTCTCTATTAGTGATTCCTGGAGCCTCCGCGCTGCGCCTTAGTTGCACTCTAGAGGCTAAAGATTGTGGTGGCAGCTAAATTCAGGGCATGTCCTTTTACTGCTCCCAAAGAGTTCAGACTCGAGATGACAGCGCCACAGTGTAGTGGGCGTAGCTGACGAGACGCCCATGAAAAGGATATGTATGCAGCTAAACCTTCTGGGCGTCTTGTTATATACACGCCCCCATGTTCATTTCGGGGAAATGCAATCCAGTGACTGATGATTGATGAAGATGGAGACGGTATCTCGTACTCGAAATGCAAGAATGTTCTCTACGAGATTTTGATATAATAAAATGGCTTTTGAGGTTACATGGAATTTGTGGTTATAGCAAACAGCTGTCATTACTTTCAGACAAAAAAAAAGTTAGAAAAGAAGGGGTCTTAAACTTTTCCCTTGGATCGTCCTGGAATCAGCCATTGCCGAATAAGAACTCCTGTCCAACTATAACTTTTGCCCAACAACAAGAAACATAAAAACCATGCCCGGGCCGGGTTATAAAACATCAGCCCAGCCCAGCTCAGCGATCAGTTGACCGAAGAAACAGCGTTATCTGATCAGATCAGGGCTCCTCACCTTGGCTTGAGTTGGGACGTTAAACCAAAAAGGAGTAGGGTCAAGGGTTAGGTCAAGGGTTTAGGTCTGAAGCGACGGGGATCATCACCACGTGTAAGTGTACAGATACTGATAGAGGATTCATTCAATGTCAAGCCAGGACGTTAATCCTATTGGCATTTGAAATGGTTTTTACAAGTCATTCATAAATGACTGGCTGTGAATGCTCAATTTACCGCTGGGTTTAAATCTCTCGTACCTGGATACGGCTGATGTGAGCCGCTCGCGTTTAAACTCCACGTAACATCCACTCACAATGCTAACTGCACAATTAAACTCAAAACATAAAAACTTCATGCGGCCATGGGAAAGGATTACGCGTGAAAGGTCAATGAAACAGGTTTTCCAAACCTCCACACAACAGGGCTCGAAACAAACCCATCGCTCCTTGATGCGTCTCAAGCTGGTACAGCTAGCGAGAGACACGAGAGCCTCGTTCAAGTCTCCCATCCTTGACCTAAAGGGCTACTGTCTCTCGTATCTGTTTACTTCAAGCCCTCTTCCATAAACGGAACCGAGGCTTCATTGTATCGTGGGGGACCTCAAACCACATGAAGACGGAAGAGTTTATTCCATAAGGCAGTAAAAGTTTTGATGCAGGGCAAACGATCCCTTACGATTCGGTTAAGATTCTCGGCTCGCTTCTAAAATATCCGATGCAAGATGAGTCGGTCACTGGGTCGAGATGAAGAAAAGCTAAACAATTCTCGAATCAAATCGACGACCGAGAAGGACGCCTGGACCTGGAAGCAGAATCTGAGACAGGTTCGCTATCACCGCATAGAAACGTACTGTCATTTCCAGGTATGCTATCGACATGCATCGAGCTATTGTTTTCGATAGTTAAAAGTGGCTCGCTCGTCGAGACACATCGAGCAGCCATCTCCTACATGACCTTGGGTGTCTAAAAACCTAGGACTGGAAACCAGGGTGTAAAATAAACTATGCAAAGAGTCAACCAAGTCTACAAAATCTCTACTAAATAATTCTAAGATATTCTAAATATTTTTGTTGCTCATAATGAGAGTGAGCGCGCACCTTTGCAGTACAGTACGGAGACACACCGTACGAGTGTACATCCCCTCTTTCGATTCCCCAGGCTTCAACACCACCCCACTCCATGTCCATCTCCAAATCAGTCCTCCCTCGTTCATTTCATCAACACCCTCTCCGCCCAGTGCGAGCTTTCATTGTCCATCTCGATTAAGCCTGGAGCGGACGTCGGATGGCCTCGCCAAGCTAGGCCACGGGGCCACTGTCCACTCTACCCGTCTCGGAAGTTGGGGAAATGGAGAGCGAGCAGCCAGAGCAGGCAACAAGTGCAGTGCAGTGAAGTGAGTGAACTGTACAAAATCGTGTACTGTATTATGTACGACGAGAGGATGAGAACATGGACGCGTCGGGTGACGAATCAGCCCAGAATCGTCCATGGCAGAGACGATTTGACTGCCGATGATTCCCAACAAGAAAAACGGACCATGAGAACCCGCCCGACCCGACACGACTCCCTTGCCATCGCACTTGGTCGAGATGCTCCCGCTGAACTCTTCTTCCATCTCGACCGGCAACGTTTGTCCAGACGGGACCTGATGAGTTGAGATACAGCTGGCTGCTCCAGGGAAACGGTTAGTTTCATCCCCTGGCTACAACGTTGTGCAGCGGACAAGAGGACCCTGGTACGTCTGCACTTCTTTTTTATGATGGTGCACAAAGAGAATCATCACCCATTTCATACCTTATCGAGAAAAGCCTATCCAAGGATCCAATCACGGGCACAGCGCAAAGCACAGCGCCTCATGCACCACGAGGAGGGGAATGAGGGGATACGTACCTCGGATTTTCGCCCATACCTATCTCCCTCACCCGTCGCTGTTTCTCGCTAGTACCTAAGATGGTACCTGATTGTCAACAATGAAGTTTAGGCCTTTGCAACTTCCTCTTCATAAAAGGAGTCAGGCACTATCGTGTCGTATCTCCTTCTCACATATCTATCTATTCAGGTCGACAACAAGGGGAAGATGGCTCAGCCCCTGTTTGCCGTCCGATTGCGACGTTCTCTCTGGCCAGTTCCTTAATAGGGCGCATCGCACGCCACTGTTTACAAAGGACACGCCCCCCACGAGCCAGGTCAGGCGCTCTTCCACTCCTCTTCCTTGCTGCAACTCAGTTTGGGCAACGGAGCCAACCAATTGGCTCGTCTTACACTCTCCACCTGTCGCCATTGAATGGATGGATGCCCCCTGGCTGGGGGAGAAGGCGTTGGAACCGGTGGCCGCTCCAGGCTTGTTTGGCTACTTGGTTCATTCAGGTAGAGCCATAGAGGGAGGCCCCTCTCAGACTTCCAAGGCCAAGGTCATGTTCAGTGATTCCTCAATGGGTACTAGCGAGGTGATAAAATCACACAGCCATCTATTCAGAGCCAAGATACACTCCCCCGCCGCACCTTCTGCCACACACCTTGACTGGTCTCCCAAAATATTATTTCTCGTTTGTCTCTGGGACTTTACTTCTCCTTCTTCAACACTTGACACTTGACAACCTCACTTTACAAACTTCAAACCCAAGAGTAACTTGCAACGCCAATCCAAACACATAGTTCGAGATCGACACGACTGAAGTCGGTCGAATCCTGAACATCTATCCCAAGTCGCCGGCAATGGCCTCGAGGACTGCTGCATTTCCTGAAACGGATGAAGGAGATCAGCAAATCTGGGCCTTGGAAGGTTGTTCTGCCATCTGGCAGGTCGTGCACGGAGAGATCATGACAGGGCAAGATCGGGGTATGAGGTAGGGCTCGGGTCGGTTTCCCTCCGAGGATTGAGGGCAGCGTACTTTGGATGAGGCCATTGCCGGCGACTTG
>JABCJW010000716.1:0-14051 GCA_013184375.1 Fusarium newnesense | reverse complement strand
GTAACCGATGCGATGCGATGGTATGTACGTTTTGATGGTCCCTGAAGAGTCGGGTAGCTCCCCGAGTAGAGCTTTGCAGAAAGTCGTCTTGCCAGATGCCACTTCGCCCACCACTATGGTGAGCTTGTGAGCCGGGACAGAAGCGTGTATTTGACTAAGTGTCAATTTCTCACCTCCCCATCCGAAGCAGCCGTTTTCAACAGAAAATGCTACCTCATTTGACGAATTTGATGAGCTTTTCTCGGAAACAGAAGCAGTTTCATGGATTCGAAAGTCATGGCGCGGATCTGCGGCAAGAAATCTTTGCACTCGAGCCATACATGTCAGGGCAGCAAATATGCCTGGAAGGCTCTGGAAAAGACCGATGACGGGGGTAGTGAAGAGTAGTATGTATGATAGCGAGGTGAAAAGTGTGTTTACAGTCAACTCTGATGACGTGAACGCAAAGGTGACGACTGGAGATATGCAAATCGGGAAAAAGCCCAGCACGGCAGCGATTATCAAAAGCCAGCGGAAGCTATTCCCAACCTTGATCTCTCCAACGCGGAGCGTCTGTATGAGATCTGCAACAGGTCCAGCAATGCCTGAGATTTTGTAGAGCTTCATCTGGGAGATGGCGTTGGCAGTCAATCCCACTCTGTTCTGGATCTTCGCCATCCACTCGCTCTGACTCTTGCCAACGAAGGTGACCAACCAGGACAGTAAAAGAGCGCAAACACCGATCACGACAAGCGGAGACAGGAACGCTAGACCTATCTTCCCATGCAGAAGCCAGCAACCGATGGCTACTTCTATGGTGTTCGCCCAGATATCATGAGCTGTCCCGGCACCCCTGATAATGCGTTCAACATCAGCGCTCATAAGCGTTAAAGCAGCAGAGTCATCAGCAGCTGTGATCTTCATCCGTGTCGTCTTTTGGTAAATCGCAGCGACTAGGCAGCCTCGAATCATATAGATGGCTTTTTGCTGATAGTAACCGAAGAAGGCCGAAGAAACTCCAATGCCTGCGTAAATGAGGAATGCTGCGCCGATCAAGCCGTAGCCCACGTTTTTCGTCGTCGGAGTCTCAGGCATCTGCAGATACTCGAGAGTAGCATCGATGAAGACGGGCTGACAGAATTTAAATGCAATGAGGGCAACGCGAGGTGCAATTGGGAGGAGGAATGGGCTGATGAGTGTTCTGGTCAGGTCCTTCAGAAGTCCGGATTTGAGCTCTCGGTTGTATCTATGCACCCGAAGTCTTTTGACAAATTGACTGTACAGCTTGCTGGAAGCCATGTTCTCATCGAGGGGGTAAAGATCATCTATAGCCAAAACCCCTCGATATCCTCTCATGAAAAGCTGGTTCAACCAGGCGAAAGCACCAATACTAAATATGCCGCTCGACTCCTCTGGGCTATGCTCATCAGCATTCCAGTGAATCCATTTTGTTTTAGGAATCGTCTCGAGACAGAGGACAATGGCTTTGACAACGACAGACGCCGTGAACAAACGGGGCTGTATGTCATGTTGAGATGCGAGCCATGCCGTTCTCGTTTGCACAATGTCAAACAGAAGCGTAAGCAATATGTAAACGTTGAGCAAAGTCGACGGTCTTCGGGCATAGGAGTGCTCAAATGAAGATAAAAAGACCGCTAAAAAGGCGGCGGTGGCTACAATGGATGATCCAGCAAGAGAGAGGCCGTGGACAACGCCCGGGGCCCCAGTCGCGATGAAAATGAGAACCGCAAGATGAATAATGGCATAAACGGCCAGAAATGCCTTTTTAGTCAGTATCACTGATGCTCGAAATTTGCTTGCCAATACTCACAATCTTGATTGATTGAAGAATGATACCTCCAACGATCCTTTCGCGCTGCAATAAAATGGCTATGCGGGCGACAGCTGCCGCGATGAACACTGCAGTTGGTATAATTGAGAGAAAGATGCGTTCGAATTTCTGGGTGAAGTCGAAGTCGCCTCGACAACCCCGAACGCCGGGTCCCCAGGAGCCATCATTCAGACAAGTCGAAGTCATTTTGCATGCATGTCCTTGAGGGGGCAGATAAGAAGCGAAGTCGTTGCCTTTTAATGCATATCGCCAGCGTCAAAAGTTCCTCTCGGGCTTGTCAGACGGCAAAAGATTGGCCGATTGAGAGTGATAGCCAACATCATGAAGAGCCAAAATTACGCGTTGCACACGCGGACAAAGACACCACAGTTTGCATCATCGCATTGATAAGAATCTGTAGGCAGGTAATGCGTGGACTCTAAATTGTTGAGGTTGATATTGATGTAATGTTGAAACTGAAGCATTCGTAGGTAGGTTCCATTGAGTGGAATGACGACAAGCGACCAAAACTCCTGCCATATTAGGAAAGAGCGCAGCTTCATACCAAGTAAGATGCTTCACGACCTGGGACCAAGCAACATCCTCCTACCAACGAGTATTTCTATACTGAGACAGGCAAAATATGCATAAAGATTCTTCAAGATTCATCATAAGAATGACCATGTGTAGAAGAGATTATCCCAAAGTCCTATAAACTAAGATTAGGTCCAACCTCATTCTCATTTTATCCATCCGTACGACATACTCTTGCCGCGCCTGTCTCTGAGGTAACACCGCCAATTGAGATCATGGAGATCGGCAACCGACTTCAACAAAAGAATACATCGATACCACGCATTCTGCAATAGAGTACGCATCGAGACGACCCAGTAAATGCCGCCAAACGTCACACGCTGGCTCTGAATGCAGCAATTCACAATTGATAGGTCCAGGCTGGCGTGACGTTTTTCACTAGCAACCAAGCCCGGAGCGTGACCAAAGGTTTATCGGAGAATCGCAAGTGAAAAGATATGTTGAAGTGAGGACAGTGACTTGGCTGATGCGCGAAACCGAGTACGATGATGGAAGCCCCGTACGGAGTTTCCGTACATCACCAGAATCTAAGATCTTATCATGAAGGCACACTAACCTTAAAAAGGCCATTTCATCATCATGATTCTGACATTATGTACTCCATACAAGGGTCATTATATCAAGGTTAAAGTTACAGAAAATTCGACAAGCCTCTGTGAATCTTCTAATTTATTCGGTAGAACCTCTTTGACAAGGGAGGCGGAGTTCACTCGGCCGATGGCGGCGGACGAAGAACGGACTAGAAGCCGGACGGAGGCGGCGGAGATCGTCGAAAATCGCAGTAAACCGGACAAGAACTTTTAAAAGACTGTCCCCTGAAACGCCACTTACAGGTGGGTCTCGCCCATCATCCCTGTTGAGATTGATTAGAGGATGAACAAGGATCCGTTGCCATGTGAAGCTGAGATATCATATCATGAAAGAGTGATCGTGAATGTGAATCCCAAACGATCTTGGTAAGATGATCTCATCGCGGTGAGATTCATCCGATCACCCACTTCTGCCCTTTCTGATCGCAAGATATCAACAAAGAAAAACAATGTGTCACGCCGATGCATGTCTTATAACCTCTTTCACTGGCCGATATCTGTACCATTCCATCTTTGGGTATGAGTCGAAATGATCGTAAAGTGCTGAATCAAAGCAGCCACTCAGAATTGTATTGAATTCTCGGACTTAAGGGACCGCGCCGGGCGACGAGATTTAACCGTTGCCCTTTTTTAGCATTTGACGTTCCCACTGTTCTTCTCCACAGAGCGAGATTGGGTGGATATGATACCCGAGCTATGGGTTTCAATGTTGCGTTGCAGCGATGAACTCAAAACATTGACAAGGCATTTGAGTCCAAATATGTCTGTGAAAGAGAGAAATAATTCACTATTAGATCCAATTTGTGACAAAACGGCACCTTTTTCTTCAGTTCAGAGTCCTCCACAACCCGAGATTTTCGGATATATATGCCTAAAAATCGTAAGCAGAGTTAGCTAGCCCCCCTAGCTTCTCCGTCTGAGGGTGTCAATCTTTTACCTTATTTCACTAAACCAATCAGACTCTTTCCCACCTCGGCCTTGGGGAGGTCCGTAGCCGAGATGAGTCAAATCCTGCACATTTGCCCCACGGCACTGACTTACTCGTCCACTTGACTCAGGTGGGAGATCCTTAGGCTCCCTGTTTGAAAGTACCCTTGCCTCTACCGGCGGACATTTTCTAACGGACGCTTCGTATTGTTGATTGGTAATGCCGGATCAAATTGTTCCAAAGGAGATATAGACCCATTTTAACTTTTTTCGCTGGACCTTTGTTGACTTATAGTGCGGGATGTCGGCATCTTTTTCCCATGCGCCTTCTTCTCTCTTGTTTGTTAACGGTGAGCCTGTGATCGACACATTGGCTGCTGTATCATACATATACTTGTTCTAATAATCATTCCTATTCCTATAATTATCTTAATTTATAAGCCATTTCAACTGAGTTCATCTCAGTGAACTACTCCTTTTCGCGACGGGTGACTTTGGGCTCCCAGTAAAACGACTTACACTTACACACACAACCCAGCCGATATAAGTCACAATGGCGGAAAAAGACCTTGGAAAGGCCGAGGCGGCCATTGCTGCCAACCATCACACTGAGCAGGCTGATCCTGCTTATCGCAACTCTATCGATACCGACTCGACACGCCACGGCCCTGCTGAGCAGCACCAGAACGGTGTCTCGATTGAGCAAGCCGAGGCCGAATTTGCTGAGCTTCAGAGAGAGTTTACTGGTGTTTCAAGAGCCAGCAGGAGAAAGAGCAGAGCCAGCGTTGGCGACCCTGAGAAGAACGTTAACGCTGAAGATAATGAGGTCGAGTCCATCTTTGATCTTGAGGCTGCTCTTCGCGGCGGTCTCGATCGCGAGCGGGAGGTTGGCATCAAGTCCAAGCACATTGGTGTCTACTGGAACGACTTGACCGTCAGGGGCTATGGTGGCATGTCTAATTATGTGCCTACCTTCCCTGATGCTTTCGTCAACTTTTTCGATGTTATCACCCCTGTCATTCGCATGCTCGGTCTCGGCCCCAAGCCTGAGCAGGTTGCCCTTCTCGATAAGTTCAAAGGTGTCTGCAAGCCTGGCGAGATGGTGCTCGTTCTGGGCAAACCCGGCTCAGGATGTACTACCTTCCTCAAGACCATCGCCAATCAGCGTTGGGGCTACACTGCAGTTGAGGGCGAGGTTCTGTACGGAAAGTGGAAGAACACCGAATTCGACCAATACCGAGGCGAAGCTGTTTACTCTGCTGAAGACGACATTCACCATCCTACTCTGACTGTTGAACAGACCCTGGGCTTTGCTCTAGATACCAAGATGCCCAAGTTGAGACCTGGAAACATGTCCAAGCAGGAGTTCAAGGAGAGTGTTATCACTACGCTGTTGAAGATGTTCAACATTGAGCATACGCGCCACACCATCGTTGGTGACCATTTCGTCCGCGGAGTCAGTGGTGGTGAGAGAAAGCGAGTCAGTATTGCAGAGGCTATGATCTGCAGTGGTGCCGTTTTCTCATGGGATAATTCCACTCGAGGTCTCGACGCCAGTACTGCTCTCGACTTCGCCAAGTCCTTGAGAATCCAGACCAACTTGTACAAGACGACAACCTTCGTATCCTTGTATCAGGCTTCCGAGAACATCTACAACCTTTTCGACAAGGTTATGGTTATCGATGGTGGTAAGGAGGTCTACTTCGGCCCCGCTGCCTCAGCCCGCAGCTACTTCGAGAGCCTCGGCTTCGCGCCCCGTCCCCGCCAGACCAGCGCCGACTACCTGACCGGCTGCACGGATGCTTTCGAGAGGGAGTACGCCCCGGGCCGCTCCGAGGAAAACGCCCCTCACGACCCTGAGACTCTTGAGCAGGCCTTCAAGAAATCCGATGCTTTCAAGTCTCTGGAAGCCGAGATGGCTGAGTATAAGGCTTCTCTCGCACACGAGGAGGAAACGCACAACAACTTCCAGCTCGCTGTGACGGAGGGAAAGCGTGGAACATCCAAGCGCTCAGTCTACCAAGTTGGCTTCCATTTGCAGGTTTGGGCCCTCATGAAGCGCCAGTTTACTCTCAAGCTGCAGGATCGATTCAACCTCTTCGTTGGATGGTTCCGCAGCATCGTTATCGCTATTGTCCTCGGCACCCTCTATCTCAATCTCGGAAAGACTTCAGCCAGTGCATTCAGCAAAGGAGGTCTGCTCTTCATATCCTTGCTATTTAATGCGTTCCAAGCCTTCTCAGAGTTGGCTTCAACCATGACAGGCCGAACGATTGTGAACAAGCACAAGGCCTATGCATTCCACAGACCGTCGGCTTTATGGATTGCTCAGATCTTTGTCGACCAAGTTTTTGCGGCCTCGCAGATCTTGGTCTTTAGCATCATCGTTTATTTCATGACCAACCTGGTCCGGGACGCCGGTGCCTTCTTTACATTCTATGTTAGTATCTTCCCGCAGCGGTAATTGATATTGAGACATAAACTAACCCACTTTTGATGCACAGCTCATGATTTTATCGGGAAATATTGCCATGACTCTATTCTTTAGGATAATAGGCTGCATTTCGCCAGGCTTTGATCAGGCTATCAAGTTTGCTGTTGTGGTAAGTTGATCTTGAATCTCTCATCTATTGTCACTATTCAGAAGTGTGGCGCAAGGGCGCCAAGACTTGTGGGTCGATCGTGGTTGGTGTGCAGCGCCACAACACCAAGATCAAACATCACGAGAAACATCACGACGAGGCGGAACACACGAAACTAGAGGTCTGAGACTCTTCAATACTAACTATTCTCAGGTAATCACATTGTTCGTAGTCACGTCAGGCTATATCATTCAATATGAACAAGAGCAGGTTTGGCTCCGATGGATCTTCTGGATCAATCCCCTGGGACTGAGCTTCTCGGCAATGATGATGAATGAATTTAATTCTTTGGAAATGACCTGCACGTCAGACAGCCTGATCCCTGCTGGTCCCCAATACACCGATATCAACCACCAAGTTTGCACGCTTGCTGGTTCAAAAGCCGGTACCACCCTCGTCTCCGGCAGTGATTACGTTGCTCAGGGCTTCTCTTACCATCCAGGAGATCTGTGGAGGAACTGGGGTATTGTCATGGCTCTTATCATCTTCTTCCTGATCCTCAACGTCGTTCTCGGAGAATTCGTCAACTTTGGCATGGGAGGAAACGCTGCCAAGGTCTATGCTAAGCCCAACAAGGAGAGGAAGGCCTTGAATGAGAAACTCACGGCTAAGAAGGATGCTCGAACAAAGGATAAGTCTAACGAAGACGGATCCGAAATCACCATCAAGTCTGAGAGGGTACTCACTTGGGAGAACCTCAACTATGACGTTCCTGTGCCAGGAGGCGAACGCCGACTCCTAAACAATGTCTTTGGCTATGTACGACCAGGCGAGCTTACTGCTCTGATGGGTGCATCTGGTGCCGGAAAGACCACTCTTCTGGATGTCCTCGCAGCCCGCAAGAACATCGGTGTTATCTCTGGAGATATCCTCATCGACGCTATGAAGCCAGGCAAGACCTTCCAGCGATCTACGTCATATGCCGAGCAACTTGATGTTCATGAGCCTACTCAGACTGTCCGCGAAGCCTTCCGTTTCTCTGCCGAACTTAGACAGCCTTTCCACGTCCCTATGGAGGAGCGTTACGCATATGTTGAGGAGATTATCTCCCTTCTCGAGATGGAGTCCATCGCCGACGCTATTATTGGAACCCCTGAATTCGGTCTTACTGTTGAACAGCGAAAGCGTGTCACTATCGGTGTCGAGCTTGCTGCCAAGCCTGAGCTGATGCTTTTCCTCGACGAGCCTACTTCCGGTCTTGACAGTCAGAGTGCCTTCAACATCGTCCGCTTCCTTAAGAAGCTCGCTGCTTCAGGCCAGGCTATTCTTTGCACTATCCATCAACCCAACGCCGCTTTGTTCGAGAACTTCGATCGTCTTCTTCTGCTCCAGCGCGGTGGCCGCACTGTTTACTTCGGCGATATTGGCAAGGACGCTCACGTTCTGCGAAGCTATCTCAAGAGCCACGGCGCTGAAGCCGGTCCCACTGATAACGTTGCTGAGTACATGCTGGAAGCCATTGGTGCTGGAAGTGCTCCCCGTGTTGGAGACCGTGACTGGGCCGATATCTGGGAGGATAGTGCTGAGTTTGCTGATGTTAAGGAGACCATCATTCGTCTGAAGCGCGAGCGTCAGGCTGCTGGCGCCGCGGTCACTGTCAACGATCCTGAGCTGGAGAAGGAATATGCTTCTCCGTTCAAGCATCAGATGATGGTTGTTTGCAAGCGCATGTTCTTGTCTTTCTGGCGATCCCCTGACTACATCTTCACTCGAATCTTCAGCCACGTTGCTGTTGCCCTCAGTAAGTTTTGCCCTACATCTACCCTAAATTACCCTGAAATTTTTCGACTTTAACTAACCTCTTCTAAGTCACTGGCCTAATGTACTTGAACCTTGACAACTCTCGTTCGTCGCTGCAAAACCGAGTCTTCATCATGTTCCAAGTTACAGTTCTGCCCGCTCTTATCATCACACAAGTCGAAGTCATGTTCCACATCAAGCGAGCTCTCTTCTTCAGAGAGCAGTCTTCGAAAATGTACTCGCCCTTCGTCTTCTCCTCATCGGTTGTTTTGGCCGAACTGCCCTACTCGATCATGTGTGCGGTAGCTTTCTGTAAGTTCTCAACACCAACGATCCAACTGAACCATTACTCACACGTTCCAGATCTCCCAATTTACTTCATGCCCGGATTCCAGACCGAGCCTTCCCGAGCAGGATTCCAGTTCTTCATTATCCTGATCACTGAGCTGTTCTCAGTCACGCTTGGACAGGCTCTCGCCAGTATCACCCCCTCGCCCTTCATCTCAGCACAGTTCGATCCATTCATCATCATCAACTTCGCCTTGTTCTGTGGTGTCACGATCCCCAAGCCTCAAATCCCTGGTTTCTGGCGTGCTTGGATGTACCAATTGGACCCTTTCACCCGTCTGATCAGTTCAATGGTTACAACAGCTCTTCACGGAGTTGAGGTTGTCTGCAAGCAAAGCGAACTCAACCGTTTCAGTTCGCCTTCAAACAGTACTTGTGGAGAGTACATGGAACCCTTCTTCGCCAATGGCGGTCGTGGCTATCTTGTCAATGACAATACAAGGGATTGCGAGTATTGCGCGTACAAGGTGGGCGATGAGTTTTACAGTACCTTTGATCTCTCTTTCAACAACCGTTGGAGAGATTTGGGTATCTTTGCTTGCTTCATCGCAAGTAACTTGATTATCATTATTTTGGCGGTAAGTAATCCTGTTTGAGCACCATCCTTGAGAACGATTGCTAACTTATATTTCAGAGCCGCTTCCTCAACTTCAACCGACGTTAAAGAGTAAATAATTTTACTACAGACGATGTGATGGGTTTTGCAGGATGTGTGACGGGTACGATTAAAAGTTGACTATAGACTATACATAGAGAGGAACACAGTTACCTCATTTAATACATAACTTTACCCTCACTTTAGGCTTTCTCATCCTAAATCTTTACCTAAACTTCTGGGAGATTTACTAAAATTAGGCTCCTAGGTGTAAATTTATACTAGTTTAGGTCTCAGGTCTTATGAAAGTTGAAGCAGACGATATCTGAGTTCAATGCCACTGACGAGATGGTTCGCACTAGAGCATCGTTCAGCCGACAAACCTGCTGTGTTTGTAGGCATAGGGACTATCTTCTCACAATCTTGCGCGCCCTAGCCGTGTCCTCGTCACTGAGTAGCCTGCTTGTTCCTGGCCTAAATGAGTCGTATCCTGATGCAACCTCATCCCATTCATCGTCCTCCATGTTCGCAACGGCAAGAATCTCTTGCAATCGGGCAAACGGTTGGCAAAGGGCGTAGTCGTCCTTGGCGATGACGCTTATAATACTAGAGGAGTCCAACTCCAGCCTCAAACCACCACGTGCAGTCACACGGCCAGAGGAACTCCAAACACGCTTCTCTAACACCCTTGCCAGCTTGTTAGCTGCTAGGCTGACCAACGCTGTGTATGTTCTCGGCGTCATGATGTGCTTCAGTGGCCGTGTCAAGGCCAACCACCCGTCTTCGAATCGCACCGACACTTGCTGTATTGTCTCTCCATCGACGTCCTCTTCATCCAAGGACTCCCCTTCCGACACATCGTAATGAGCGTCTTGGAAAGAGGTTGTGAGGATCAGCCTGATCCGGGGCCACAATACCTCATCAAAGAGTGCACGGATGCCATCGTTTAGAAGCTCTGTAGCTTTAGCAGATAGCGCGCCATTCAGACTCTGAAGTCCTTTCGCAACTAGCTCGGCATCCCTGCCAAATGCAAAGGAGTCTTTGAGTGTTTGTGTAGATGGGGTAGCCACATCGGCACGTTGGGTTTCTGAGGCGTAACCTCTGGAGCTTAAAATACGGTCTAAGTACTCCTTTGCCATGTCGAGAGTGTTTATCAAAACCATGAAACTGATGACTTTTTTCTCTGGTGGAAACTCACCCCGAATCAGTGGATTGGGATAACACTCGTCTCTCATGCGTCTATATACGATCCCGATGAAATCCGATTCGAGGATCCTGCTGATAGCCAAAGTGACAGAGACGGTCACCTCTCTGTCTCCCGTAGACAGGACATGCTGTAGCAGATTGTCCACGACGTACATTATGTCGTCTACGGCTTGCAGAATGAACGGTGGACTGCCATCGTACGGCTTCGACAGTGAGAGGCCACTTGGCACGGTGTCCATCTCAAAAGCCTTTTCCACTGACCTTCGGAAGAGAAATGTTGCCGTCAGTTTATATGGCTCGGTGAGCTTCTCTGAGAACTTCTTATGGAGATCACACTGGTCGAGAAATTTCGGAAGCGGTAGCATTTCTTCTTGGTCGAGAACACCCTAATGCTGATGGTCAGTAAACGATAGCATATATGGACTTGCTTCCTACCTTGCATTTACTAGCAATAAATCGTTTGTAAAGCGACCAATTTTTTAGCATTGCTGTCATTTCTCCGAAGAGTTCCTCAACTTTCTTCACATCCAAGTCAAATTCATCTTTGTTTGGCTCGTTGCCTGGTGACGCAAAATTGATGCCTCTCTGAACTGGCATCATGCTTTTCGAGAGGAAAGAGAAAGGATAACTCTTAATATTGGCCATCATCTTGGTAACCGCCCGTTCTTTGTTCCACATATCCAAGATAATTCCGCCCTGTGTGTCAGCCTCTTTTTGAAGTCTTTCAATGACCTTCACGACTTTGCCGGCGCCGTAATGTCGTTCTACCAGGCCACTGTGACTGTCGATGATCTGCACGATGTGCTCAAATAATTTGGTTAGGCTGTTTGCGTAAAATAAATCGTTGTGTCTGCCACGATCCAGGTGCAGCCCTTTGAGAGCAGATCGCGCTGCTTCAGCCATGCCTTGGCAAATGTACCGTCCGTAGGCATCAAGCCCTGCGTCGCCCTCGCCGATAACCGGAAATAGTTTGAAGAATCGTGCGACCTTTGTTCCGTCGCCCTGTTCAGCTGCTGCATTGAATTCTCTTAAGAAAAGAGTGCAGAGGCTTTTTCGGGCAGTCTGGATCACGGTCCAGGGGTCCTCTGGTGTCTCAATACTCGGTACAACAGCTAGAGCGAAGTCCCCTTGAATAACATCCTCAGGTATATTTGATGCGCGTGAGAGGTAGTTGGCGGCAGCCTCCCAGTCCTGAGGAGCACCCATGCTGCCTATAAGACCAGCTATACACGCCTTGAGCTCCATGACTTGCTCGATAATAATCAGCGTATCCTCTACCCTTCTCTTCTCCATATCTAAAGCCCGTATCATGGTAGACAGTCGCTCAGCCGTGTCACCCGCGTTAGATAGCATTGCTGTATGGATGCTTCGAGCTGCGATGAGTTGCATATCCAGGTCTCCATGGAGACTATCTAGACCGCCCAGATCTCGACGGAAATCTCTACTGTCCTTCATTGGGGCTTCAAGCTTGTCAATGAGAGCATCCTCCCGCTCATGGAGTAGGTCCAGCACATCTCTGAGCTCAGCCTCCGACGAGACTACCATTAGGTCATTGATCTTGGCCATTGTATAGGAGCAAATGCTAGGCTCAAGTTACCAGACAGGCAGGAGTGCTCCTCTACCAAGTTAAATTTTCTCAGATGATTGTGGTATAATTAGCAAGCGTAGCTAATTGTCGGTGAACCAACGTAAGTTAGCAAAGCTCATGCAACCATGTTGGTTGCGGCTGCATGAAGCGTATACACCACGTGATGTCCTCTATGTCATTGAACCGATTGAGAAAACGACCAAGAGAGAGGAAGTTCGAACATCCCACGACCGTTTAGAATGCTCCAATGCTGATTGAATAGCTTCCATTTATGAAGTTTTATCTGAACTAGCCTGTCACATTGGTATAGGTACACCTGGGCCGATGTACGTATTTCTCGACTCGACATCTCTTAGATCGATCCTACCTTCTTCCCCTGCGACCTCCCGAACAAAGACCTCGTCCATTTCTATATTTTCCTGAGAAATTCGAAAGAGAGCACGTCGAAAATGGAGTCCCGATCAAAGTTTCCAAGACTGCGCTACCGCCAAATTTGGTGTACGATAGAGTACCAACGTCAACGGGACCAACTATGAGCCGAACCACACTTTTCGAGAAATCGCTAATCGAATTCAGTGAATTGCCAGTGGCTGGCTTGGTCGAAACACCGTACCCGTTATCCGTTATAATGACATTCTGGACTATTGCCCCGGCAAGAAAATCCCCAACGATCTCGAGTTCGTTGATGCCATCGATCTGACCCGCGACTACTCTTATGCTGCTTCCTGGAAAGAGTACCTGGCTCGCATTTTTATAAGACAGGCGAAGATAATAACAACTTTATGTAGGTTTTGTGATTGTTATGGGAAGGGATATGTGAGCCATGTTATTTGAATAGAGATGATGTGAGGAGTTAAGGCCGGCTAGTGGCTTCAGAGACATTCTTAGGAGACAAGCGTGGTCAATGTATGCCAACGAAATGAACAACAGCGAACTTACTCGTGCTGCTGTAGCCAGAACCTTTTCTTGTCTTCGGTGCAAGCTCGCCTTTCGTTCTACCCTTACAGATAGCACATTTTTTTGTTAAGCTTCGTGAGCATCGTCCCACATCCCCTTGGATGACTCTGAAGCTACTTAGGACTTCGTAGATTTCATCAAGCGACGCAAACTGCCCCCTCGCTCTGGCTATTTCGCCCGAGACTCCCTCCTCAGCGCGTTCGATCCCAAGATGCCCTCACATTGGTCTGCCCAAAAGCTGGTCGAAAACGTCTTGGAGGTCATCCCCACCGCAATCGTCACCAATAGTCTTCAGCGAACCTGGTCAATCGTCGACTGCGAAACAAATCACCAATATGCCAACCTCTTTTTAGACAAAGGCGTGTCGATATCACGGATATCAACCCGGTCTTCCGTCCCATTTGCTGACATCGCCACCATTCACCAGCACCGTGAATGACACTTCACAAGGCTGTGCCTTTTACCCCGCGATTTTGTATTGGCTCTTGACATGTGAAATGCTTGCCTCGCGCGAGATATTGCCTGGCGCGACACGATTCGCGTATGAGAATCTGAGATATCGCGGATGCGTCATCGTGAGCTCCCTCTTGCGCGCTGCTGCCTATCACATATCCTGGCACTTTAGGACTCTGCTCAAATGACTTGTACCAAACAGGAGGTAAGGCAGTTGATTCGATGTCCGGTTTGACATATCGGTGTGGCTGTGTCAGGGGCTTCCATGATGCGCTGGCCAACTATTCAAGTTCACGAGCGTTTGCGATAAAGTGTGACTCATTTGTGTAGGCTTGTCCATAATCATCGATCTTTGAGAAAAGATTGAAAGGTTGATATGTTGGGGATTTTGTCAGGCCATGTTGAACAGGGGGCGAAAGATGCCCAATCGCCAAAGAAGTATGGAAATTGGGTGGCGGGGGAGTTGTTGATGAAATGACAGGATGGACCTGATTTAGGCAGCAGGGGACACGGTCATTCTTATCAGTCACAGAGAACAATAATTGTCATTTGAATGATTCACTTTAATGTCGCTACGTCACTTACAATACAATACAATTTA
>JABCJW010000715.1:0-27186 GCA_013184375.1 Fusarium newnesense | reverse complement strand
GTCGCCGTCACTTGCTGGTGGGCATGCTTTATTCCGGGTCCCATCACTTGCCTCGTACAGGACTGGGCTACCTCGAACAAGTGAGTGAGTTGTGTTGTACAGCGTGTACAACAGAGACAACGTTAGCCCTGCTAGTCAATGGGTACAGTACAACTTGGTTTTCGTTAACCAGTCTTCTCTCCTTCTTACAGCCGCTCAGTGGCCCTCTTCTTCAGGCCCTCTCTGCCTCCACCAGCAGAATCAGTAGCAGCCGTGACATGGCCATACCAGGCCAGGCCAGCTCATCGCATCGGGCACAGGCAACTCGAGGCTAGCATGAGCATCAGTGTCAACCATGTCCTGACCTACATCCCGATACGCCGGCCCCTCTCATGACGCGCAGGAAATCTTCCCGTTCAGATCAAAACAAACAAACGATTTACTTCCCCTATCCTCTTGTACACTCCCCCACTAGCTGACGGTGGTAATTTGAGCTTTAATTGTGCTCTTTATGCCAACCAGCCCATGTTATCTCGCTTCTTATGAGTGAGTCCGGGGTGGCCCCCGCTATATGCGAGAGGGCACTGCGCTAACAATTCAATTCTGTGCGCTCGTCAGTTGTTGGGCCTGCGTGTGGACGAGAAGAGGCACAAAAGCCCTGCTCATAAGCCTGGGCCTCGACCAGAGGGACCACAAAGCGCATCAAATCGAAAAGCTACGCATCGTACTTTTGAGATTTGAAGCCCCTAGCATGTCGTCCATCTAACCAACTGCCAATCAAGGCCATCAATCGGCATTGCTTCTACTGTTGCTGCTCCGTGCTTCTTGATCGGAGGTTTTAGATCAGCTCATATATCGACTTACATGGAGCATATTCGCTACTTGCACTAACATAATGAAAGGTCCTTCATTGTTCACATCCAACAGATCAGCTCAACTCAATTCACTCACATGCATCCCCCGCGCTCGCATATTTTACACTAGACAGGGGATGCAACTGGCTGTGCACAACATATCAGTGCCAACTTTGTTGACCGCCTGACTTGGTTGCATATTTTATGGGACATTGCTGCAGCTAGCACGCCGTTGAAGCACACCGCACAAGTCTGCGGCTCTGTGAAATGAACCCCTATGCAGTTCATATTATAAGGGCTGTGTAAGTGGCCTCTGGCGGCAGCGGTCTACAACTTTCAGCGCAGCTTCACCAACTTAAACATACTCCTGAGCCCCTATTCGCAACTCTTTGCTGTAGATTGTAGCCGATGTCCTGTTGTTGCGATGCAAACGCACGATGTGTTCAAGTGTGATGAAACAAAGCAAGAGCTTAGTTACAGCCTACACATCCACAAAAAGTTGCACAACTTTAGTTAGCATGTAGTCGAAATTAAGCGCTCGGATACAGGATGCAGATATTGAATTTATTCATGTGTGTTAAAATGTTAGTCTCGCATAAGAGACCGTCGAGAACAGAACAAACTTGAACCCAAGCGCACCGTTATCCGAAACGGAGGACACAGACAAATGCCATGACGCAAAGTGGCTTCATTCTCGTTTACCATAACTGCGGCCAAGTGGGCTATGACTACCCTACAGTGTTCTAGAGTTCGGCGTCATTGGGGCTTAGAAACCTGCTGGCCTCAATAACGGGCCACGCTGGCAATGCAAAACGCATCTCGACGGGCCGTCTGCTTGCCTGCTTCCGCCTGTGAGGTTTCGGTGCAGCGATGCAATCCTTCAGGTGGACTCGGGACAGGGCGGATACTGCATGAGAGAGCGTAGCATATACTATTTGATTGGACAATTGGACACCACATTCGCAAAGGAGTCAGCGAGGGGTACAGTGACTCTGCAGGTCAACTCCAGCCTTTGACCAAAGTCTCATATGCACCTCCTCGCGAGGGAGGATCGAGATGAGTGAATTTTGCATGCCAACTGAAAGTGGGTGATCCTGAGCACGTAGTCTTCTGGCATTAAATCTTGGTGAAGCAATTCCAGTATCGTGTTCCCCTTCAATAAGCCACATTCTGGGCAAAATCCAGCGTCTCTCTCAAGATTCCCCACAAAGGCATAGCAGGGGATTATAGTGAGACGGCCGAGATACCGAAGATCTAATAAAGTTCCATCTTCTCGAGATGAATCAGACCATTGGGCGGCTAGATCTGAGTCAGTATCAAACTCCCAAAAAGCACTAGTGAATGACAGAATTTCGTCCAGATCTGGACTCGAAGGGAGGGTTCATGTACTCACTGGTATGAACTGTCTCAGCTTCACGCCAGCCTCCCTAAACACCCGGGCTGTGTCGTTGTCCATGCTGTACGTATGGGCGTAGACAACCTCGCTAATGCCCACCTGGCAGATTTTGATGCTGCATGTGAGGCAGGGACACGTGTCGCAGTATAGGACAGAATCCTCGCGTATTCTTTCTCGTCCCGCTTCCAAAAGCGCGTTCTCTTCGGCATGGATACACAGGCAAGTCGATAAGCCCACTCCGGAGCTGTTGCCGTCATTGCACCTTGGACAGCCTCCTTCAGTGCAATTCTGTAGTCCCCTTGGAGTCCCATTATAACCGGTGCTAATGACCCTGCGTTCTTTGCCAACAAGCACACATCCGACTCTACGCTTCATACAGTTGGAGCGTTGTGCAGCAAGGGATGCCAATTCCATAAAGTAAGTGTCCCAGCAAGGGCGAAGACGATCAGGATTTGGGATGTCCAACTTGCCAAGGGTAGCATAGAGGTGCGCTAGAGAGGATGATGTGTTGAGAAGTCTCACAACAGCACGCGAGATAAGGGGCGATAGGCCTTTCTCTGTGTCGTATAGGTGGATATCACTCTCTGTGACAAAGTCTTCTAGACTCATGTCAGGCTCTCCCGCATGCCTCTGCCTCGCGCGTTCCTGGAACCGTCGCCAGCGGACCGTCAATGGTGCATCGACGGAGAGCAATAGGAAGAAAGGTCGACGAAGAAAGACGTCTAGAACAGCCTCGGTGGGAATGTCGGTAGTGACAAAGCGGCTACGCCAGCGTTTCGTCACAAAGTCAAGGAGTTCCTCAGCAGTGGAAAACACGTGTTGCGGACCATCCCGGAGAGTCAGCGTGGTTTCAGACGAAGACTGGTAACCATTCTTGGTGGTGAGCGCTGTTGAGGTCAGAGCACCTTTGAAAGCTGTCGAGTCAGTAGACTGCGATGGAGACTCTTCACCGTGTTCCTCGGTTGAAGCGGGTTCGGCTCCAAGCGAAGAATTGGACGGTCTTGGCTGCGATTGTGGCTGTAGATGGAGGAGTTTGAATCCATGATGCTCAACGAGATATTGGGCCACCGTCTTTTTGCCGGAGCAAATACCTGACCGTTGTGAGTTTATGACTTGACTTGGGAAGTTTGCGATATGTTCTTACTGCCGCAGACGCCGATGAGCATGCTGTAGTTCGATGCTATTTTTTTTAAAAAAAAAATTGTTCTGGAGTTTGTAGAGATAATAAGGTCAGGAACAGGCTTTGGATGATGTATCATGCCTCACGTTGAGATTTTCGTATGGCCAGTTAACGCGTACGGCGACTATTCTAAGCGCGTCGCAGAGTGTGGGGGTGCACTGTTCGCAGCTGTGACCGTTGGTGTTCTAGAATGTCTACAGAACCCTTTGAAAAGTGTCGCAAATTCAACTTTGAAATGCGGCCGACAAGTTGACAGGTATGTTTCTCCATCTTACGAGTTATCACGCAAATCTCGATCTACCTAGCTAGACACTTCATATATAGATGCTGTGAGTTATGATCAAAGCGCACATTCCAGAAGTCCCGAGAAAGCTTGAACCCTTGAATGTTTCAAACACAAATTTCTCGTTAATTAAATGGCGTCCTCAAGATAAAGGTCACATTCTTCAAGTGAAAGGTGGAAATAAATCTGAACGGGTGTATGCTTGATAACTTCCGATATACCGAGTCTGCTGTTGTGAAGAACGTGTTTCTCCTGTAGCTAAGGTGATGGTAAATGAGTCTTGATGGTCATTGTTTATGATGGGAATAATGGGGATTGCAATATCGATCTTCTTTCCTCGGTAGAATCTGAAGATGGGTTATTGACGGTGATATTTTCTTGCTTTCGGTCAGTAACTTTCCATAAATGTAGTTGGGAAATCTTCAACGGGGTGACATCCTTAGTGTCGATCCGAGGTATGGGTATGACAATGATTTAAATAGACATGAGCATGACTCTATTATGACGATATAATAAGAAAACCAGAGTAGAAGACCATGTCCTTTTGGTTTTACATGGGCGTTCGGACTTACACGCACGATGGCCACATTGCAGCCACCAACAGCAAGGACTTTTGCCTACCCTATAACGACATATACATTACGAGGGACTCCTGCAACGGCGATAAGGCCTGCCCCGCCCATGTGAGTTGGGCTGTGTGCGACGAGAGGCAGGTGCATGCCCAGTACCCCGCGGTGGGGCTTTTATTAGATAGGGGATGGGAAAACTAAAGAGCTTTTGGCTTTATCCTAAGTGATAAAAAATAACTAGTCTAAATGCTTCCTAAATCTATACTAAGCTTGACTAAATATTTTTATCACTTAGGATAGAGGTCCTAAGATTTCTTGTTCCCTAACACCTGCCTACCTTATGACCTAAGGTGGAGATCCACTCATGGTCACCAGTGACGGTCATCTTATCCGTCCAGGTGAACCCTCCATAACATCACTGAATACACACAACTATGACCTTATAGCTATAACAAGTCACGAGCCCTCGCGAAAATACTTTCATGTCCAAAAAGAAGAATATTATAATTTTGGCGACTTGTTCACCTTACCCGACTACAGTAGCGACGAGGAAAACAACAGGCTCTTTGTTGAACAGGACCAACAGATCGAATCTGTATCCAACCTTTAACCATTGGATGCAAGAGCCTTTTTAGCTTTAAATAACAGTAACCATAAACCGTGATAATCCTCTGACAGGCCGACATTATAGCGCTCAGGAATCATAAGGTTTGTCTGCCTCAAGCGCGCGATTGCTGCCTTAACAAAGCAGTACAAATACCAGCTCTCAGCACACAGCTAGGCCGGACCTTCCTCCTTCATCATCTCAACAACATCATCAAGATGGCGGCGCCTCTGCAGTTTGCCCCGTTCATCTCAGAGATCGAGCTGTCGTTCTACTCGGCGCTCTTTGGCTCAAAGCTTGAGCATGACAAGCTCGACGACTCAGCGCGGAGCATTCTTGGCCTCTATGAACCCCGCTTGGAAGAACCAGAGTCCAGCTGCCGCGTGCAGATATTAGGAAATGCCCTCACGAGCAGCAGGTAGGTCCCGATCTTTGATTTATGCACAGTCCTTCTCTGACCATGGCAGAACTAATGCGCCCAGCCCGCCTCTTGGGACAATGAGAGCCGAGGGAATCATTAGGAACGTCAATACACTCGAGGATTTCAAGAACACAGACAAGCCTGCTATGCTTAAGACTGCTGGCCGACAGGTATTTATGAGCCCACCGAGACTGGAGCACCTCTGACAACTCTAGATCTGGGATGCGATCAAAGATGGTAGTATCTACTCTGTCCCATCCCTGCTTTCGTCATTCATCATGCTTTCATACGCGGACCTGAAAAAGTACAAGTTTACGTACTGGTTCGCTTTCCCTGCTCTGCACTCTGATCCTTCGTGGAAGCGATCCGGTCCAGCCGAACGGCTCAACTCCAAGGAGAGCACGGCACTTGTTGACAGGGTAGGAACTTGGAGGTACAGTGTCGACTCCCGCGAGCATGGCTTCTTTTTGGTGAAGAAGGTACACGGTGAAGTTCAGGATACAGATGATCCGGATTCTTCCCAGGGACTTCCTTTTCGATGGGAAGTTGCCTCGCTGCGAGAGTTTGAGAATGGTTTCTTCGACCAGGTGGCTGAGGAGGACCGCTACGTTGCGTTTGTTGACCCTTCGACGTACTCGGAAGGCCCTGGATGGCCCCTGAGAAATTTCCTGGTCCTTATCCGACAAAGGTTTCGTCTGACAAAGACCAAAGTCATCTGCTACAGAGATATCCAGGCAAAGAGACATGAAGCTCGCAGTGTCATTCTTCCAATCGAGATGGATCCAACCGAGAAGTCAGAGATCACTGAAATGCCCAAGGTTACTGGCTGGGCACGGTCGAGTAACGGCAAACTCCAGGCACAACAAGTCAACCTAGGAGAGTATATGGATCCTGTACGACAGGCTGACGGTTCTGTCGACCTGAACCTGAAACTCATGAAATGGAGGATCGCCCCTGAACTCGACTTAGATGCGATTAAGAACACGAAGTGCCTGCTACTTGGCGCTGGTACACTGGGAAGTTATGTCTCAAGAAACCTTATGGGTTGGGGCGTCCGAAAGATAACGTTTGTGGATTATGGGCGAGTGTCATTTTCCAACCCTGTCCGACAGCCACTGTTCAACTTCCAAGACTGTCTTGAAGGAGGAAGACCAAAAGCGGCTCGAGCTGCTGAAGCATTGAAAGAAATCTACCCAGGGATAGATAGTGAAGGACACACGCTGTTCGTTCCTATGCTTGGTCACCCTTACATAGACGAGTCGAAGACCAGAGAGGAATACGAAAAGCTGGAGAAGCTTATCGACGAACACGATGCCATTTTCCTCCTCATGGATTCAAGAGAGTCACGATGGCTGCCAACGGTCATGGGAAAGGCCAAAGGAAAGATTGTCATGAACGCCGCCCTGGGTTTCGATTCGTACGTTGTTATGCGACACGGTTCTGAAAGCCATGCCGAGGGGCAGACACCACTTGGCTGCTATTTCTGCAACGACGTCGTGGCCCCAGCTGATGTAAGCTTCTATTCCATTTCTACTTTCTAGACCGAATCTAACTTTCGTTTAGTCTCAAAAGGACCAGACCCTGGATCAGCAATGTACTGTCACTCGACCCGGTGTTGCAGCGATTGCGTCTGCCCTTCTTGTCGAGCTTCTGACAAGCTTGTTACAACATCCCCTGGGTAAAGATGCACCAGCACCACAGCCAACTCCTGGAGTGGTTCCAGAGCGAGACCCCACTGACCATCCTCTGGGTTTGGTTCCGCATCAAATACGGGGCTATGTATCGACATTTCAAAACATTGTTATCCGCGGTCAATCCTACGACTGCTGCAGCGCATGCAGCCCCAAGATTCTTGATGCCTACCGCAATGGTGGATGGGGTTTTGTGAAGAAATCACTACAAGAGAAGGACTATGTGGCAGAGCTATCAGGTCTGGCCGAGGTTCAGCGAAGAGCAGAGGAGATGGCTGCCCAGGTTGACTGGGAAGAGGATGACGACCTTGTCGAAGATGGTGATGGAGAGTTAATTTAGAGTATATACTAGTCTAAAGGCCTCCTAAGTCTGTACTAAATTTGCCTAAATTTGCCTAAGTTTGCCTAAGTTTATTAAGTTTACTAGGTTTACCTAAGTCTTTTTGTTATTTGGGATAGAATTCAGAAGTTTTCTGCCTATGTGAACGGCATTGAGAACCGTGCGACGTCTTGAGAAAAACTAGTTCCATGGAACCAGGAATATTGGATGGACAAACTCCAACACGTGATAGTTATGGACAATGGTGCCATATCTTGAATCGTATCGTAATATAGGTAGTGAGGAAAGTCGAAGAGAATCGAAGAAATAGAGGAGTTGGTATCAGTATCGGCGTCGGCGTACCTGGTCTTCTAGTAGCTGCTTTTATTGTAGGACGGCTGACATGTTCAAAGAATGTGTAGAAGCGATCATGTCATAAATCTGTCGAGAGTACAATTCGGAGTATAACTCGGCGTATTTCGGGGGTTCATGAGATACTGCCAGGGAGTCGTTTCATTGCAAGATAGAGTTCTCAAGGATAGCGATCGCTAAAGTACCCCATATCGTTGATGCATGGGATGAGTAGTGTAAGTGATGTAATCTGAATATCAAGCGGGGGCTTGAGATGAAAAGCGAATATTGGAGGTAATGTACAGTAATCACAAGAGAGGTTTTGAAGTTATAACATATGGAATTATATAGTTCTAAAAATTTATCATATGTAGTCGTAGATGGGTTACTTTATGCACCCTTCCTGCAATGCACCTCAACGCCTTTCCATGCTATGTACAAGTGACTGTGCATTGTCACAATTGGTACCAATATCTAAGCATTCATGTGTGTATGTTTATCGAGTAGTGGTACCGTCGAGTCTTGCTCGGTCGAAGTCTATCCAAGATTGGAGTGTTTCTGTATATCTATCCTTTACAGTCTACCATCGAAGGCATACTGGGCAGCGAGGGGCCAGCCGAGGATGACAGCGAAGCCAGGGAAGAAGCTGAGGCGGTGTTAGTTACTATTGGCAAAGTATTGGATGTCAGAGGAACTTACAAGAGAGCTTGGCTTCCAACTCGCTTGAACATCTTGGCGTAGTCGGGCTTAGCGGGCTGCTGAGTGATGGGAAGACGCTCGAATGGGTGAGACTCCATGGCTCGGCCAGCATTTCGCATAGCAGTGAGGAGAGAGAATTGGCGGCGCTGAACAGCGCGGGCGGCAGATCGAACAACGATGGGAGACATGTTTGATTGAGTTTAAGGAGTTGGGTTGGTGTAAGTGGTTGGTTGAGTTGAGTTGAGTTGTTTTTTGAGATGAATCGATTTCAAGTTGTCCTTAGGAGATCCAGTAGTAATATACTCAAAGAATTGAATTGAGTGGTGAAGATGTTTGTTGAGTGGAGAGTTGTTATTGCTCTGTTGGTGCTGTTGATGCTGATGATGATGAGAGAAGAGACTATCTTTGGGAACGGTAGATGGCATCCTCTTATACAGAATTGAGATGCCGATCATTTTCACCAAATATCACAAATTTGGTCAATGATTCCTTCAAACGGCGACCTCCCAGAACCCGTGCAGCCGGATACATCCATTGTGGTCAGATTTCATCTGGTTTGGCGACCATCATGCCACTGTAGAGACCTGGATCCTGGGGTATTAGAGGGTGTTTTGACAGCTGGCCAATCATGTTTCACCGTAAACCATCAGTCAGCACAACAGCCCAGAGGTGCATGGCACGATTTCTAGGGCGTCGAGGGCGGTTGTGGTGCGATTCTGATTTGGCCGGCGGGGACCGGTGACGCTGGCGATTGGTCAATTGGCACACCCTTACCAACACCCTGGTTCTCCCCGTCAACACTTCGTCGTTATCGACTGATTCTGAAGGATCCCAAAAAAGGTTTTCAGAATTTCTGGATCCCAAAGGAAGCAATGACCTGCGCTGTTTCCGGGGAACGGCGAAGTGCAAGTGGTTGCATTCGTGAACCTGGATTGCGAATATCACTAGGGTTTGCCATGATATGATAGTCATTCAACCACTCACGAGGCTCTCAAGCTTACCCCAAAATGCATATGCCCATGTCGTTTCTAGTCACGTTCTAGGTTCTGGCCCAGATTGACAGGACAGCCCAGATTTGATGCATGAGATCCAGATGATGATAACCATGCCATGATTGCCCTGGCTCTCGCCGATGCCGATGCCGGTTCTGGTTCATTCGTTTCCATGGTTTATTCTTACTCTACCTATTCCCGTGCCGATGGTAGGCCTCTTTCGGAGAATATCAGCTGGTGTTGAGTGAACCCATGAGGCAACGGCGCGGAGGAGTGATATTTCGGAGCCGAACATTCGGCCAGCTTTCAGTATCATGTGACCTAAAACGTGATGTGGTATCCAGCTACAGCTGTCCACTCAAGCTAAGCTAAACCACCCTGTTGGCGATCGCGACGAGACAAGCTACGAGCAATCGCTCAAGAGACACTCCTTTTTCAATTCTCGTCAATGCCGCTTGTCGACCCCGTCACAATGTCGACAACACTTGTCAAGAGCGGGCCCGCCGCCCAACAACCCGCGCCCAAGGCCGCCGTGTCCGCGATTCCGCTCGTCAATTCTCCTGCTGCTTTGCCTGCATCAGTCGCTCATCAGCTTTTGCTCGCTGGCCTGTTCTACTGGCGCTTCGATGCCCTGGTGGCCGATCCTGTCTCGACTCTTCAGACTAGCCTCCCGGTTGTTGCTGCCATCCAGACTGTCTATCTTATACTGAGTCTTCCACCAGCGGGGTCCTCGGGCTCTTCGAAGAAGCCTCGCCCTGGTGAGAAGAAGAAGTCAGATGGACGGGAGGCAAAGGCTATTCCTGTAAGTATACGTGTTGTGCGTGAAAGCCACAAAACTAATGTCAATGGTATAGACCGCCGTTATTTCGTTGCTCCTAGCTCTAATCCTGACACCGGCTCTTCATCTCCTCCTTGTCCTCTTTGGCGCGCCATTCCTTACACACGTTCCTCATACATTCTTGTGCTGCGCACATATCGCCGTCCTCGCGATTTATCCTGTCTTCTACGTTCGTGGTTCCGACCCCGTGCCTCTTCAGGCTGTCGTTGGTGTATCAGCTCCATTTGACCAGACATTTGGCGGCTTTATTGGAACAGTGGTTGGGGCCTGGCTTGGAGCTGTTCCTATTCCTCTTGATTGGGATCGCGAGTGGCAGAAGTGGCCCGTCACCATTGTTGTCGGTGCTTACATTGGATATATCGTTGGATCTCAGATCTTGGGCAGCCTTTTCTTTGGACAACGCTGGGAAGTCACTCCTGAAATCAAAGAGGAATAAGCCATTGGCTCATCATGAGAACACTATTGCTATTCTAAGATGCTCGTATGGCAGGTGGACTGGGATTTACGGAGATATTTATGGCTGTGGATACATTGTAATGTACCATGGCAAAAAGTTTGATATAATGAGATCGCCTACTATCATAGCGATAAGAATACATAATAATGAACACATTGCATTGGCTTGCCGCTGCTTCACTGATGAAATACGAATTCATAGTCATGATATATAGATTTGAAAGCGTCTTCCTTCATGCCTCTGTTTCAAGAGTAATGCTCATCATGTCGTTTGGATGGTACAAGTTAGTGCATGTGAAATACCCTATACCTTGTCAATATCTTCCATATTCTCATCATACTGCGGAAATTAGGTTATGGACATTGATATCACTAGGTTGAGGAATCATGCTAGCTCGCTGATTTAGGTACTGTTCATGGTTACTCGTCCAATATAAATGGCCTGTTATATGCTTGGCACAACACTGGAGTCGATCGAGTGATGACACTATCAGATCAAGTCTCAGCAAGTACTAGTTTTCCCTCAATATCTCCAAACCAACTGGCCCTTGGCGGTCGTTTTACTTACCTTGGCTCAGACGTAATTGGTGTACATGGTTGGACGAATTGGACGTATGTCAAGGCATCATGTTCATTTGCTGAACGGCTCTTTAGAAGGCCATATTCAGAGATTGCTGGTGGAACAAAGACTGACTGCTGAAAAGTTACCTGATATATGAGAGGATGGTATTGTCTCAAAACTGATGGACTCGCAGAACTTGCAATGCCAGTGGCTGTTGGAAGGTGCAGGCTTATATCCACTACAATATCCCGCTATGACCCTTGAAGGGGCCTCTTCACTTTTGGTCTTACCGGTTCAACAGTGGCATGTTCAATAGTCTGACGAATGCCTTTCTGACACTTTGACTACCTACATTGACTGGAGCCACTGGATAGAGAACGGTGGCTCGGCTTGCTTTTGCCAGTGCGGAAATCCTCTAGGACTGATCGCCATTGGGTGAACCGTAGTCCACAACCCTGCATGTTCGGCACAGCTGGGGCCAAACTCTACAACCCCAGATTATTGATGTGTTAACACTGATATCATCGTATCATCTTCTGAGATCATAACCCAAAGTTAGACTTTGAGACAGACTCATCCTTATCGCGACGCTTTCCTTGAAGACCGTAAGGGAAGGGAGATTACAGGCGAGGGCCAGGCTTGTCGAAATGGGGCTGGCAGCTCATCCTCTCTTGGCCCTCCACCTGCAAGTGCCGGTGAGGCCGTGATAGAGGGCTTGGAACTTCAGTTCATGCTTGGCACTGACGCGTGCGCTCGAATCTTCTGAAACATGAGATTAACCAGCCAAGAGCCAAGCTGAGCCAGCGGAGACCAGGACAAGCCACGTCAAAATCAGGTTAATCTAGAACCTGCAGGCCAGCTCGGGCGCTTATTCCCAGAGCATGACCAAATAAATTTTTAGCAACAATCATGTTTCCCTTTCAGGCAGGGCATTTTTGATTGACCCTGCTGTCAGGGCTTGGGAGTCGGTAGACTCGGCAACTTTTAGTGGTAGTCGCCCAGTAACGTGCTGATTACGACAATTGGGTGTCAGGTAATCTTGCTTGTCAGGCACACTGCACAACATCTGTTCTCGAACCATGAACCGTCAGTTACGATATCAGAGAGGCTCAGAGTGGCCACAGCACATGATACACAGATCTATCTATATCGAGATTTGAGGTTGAGTTTGGCATCGAGAATGAAGGATTGCGATAACTCAGCCACAGCGATTAGCGAATCCTGCACATCGTCAATCACTTCGCTAAGACCAGTCCAATTGGCGATTGTCAATTGATTGAGGCAGCCACACTGCGGCATTCGCCTCATGACGTAGCCTGAGAAACCTTGTCAATTCCGTGACAAGTTTGCCGGGGTGAAGGATGGAAAGAAAAGCGAGCGCACTTATACCATTGCTTACTGTGACATATCAAGCACATACTGATAGAGATTGATACAAAACTTATATGTTAAGGAATATAGATTTCTAGAATCATCTAGCTATTTGATTTTTATCAGTTTAGAGGCTATAATACAGTCCAACCAAGCATTTGTTTGTGGTATTTGTGAGGTAACCCGTTGTTTTTTTCTTTCCGGACGGGCTCACCCGACTGCTAATCTTGTAAGCTCATGTACCCAAGTACAAGGTCAGGCGGGAAAAAGAGAAAGCAGGGCACATTTTGCTTGGCCCATGCTCTGTTCTTCTTCGTCGTTCCTGTGGCTTGCCTCATCCTAGTCAGTCGATGACGCAGTGCCCAGGAAAAAGGTGCGGTTGAGGTTGCGCCGACGCTTGATGTTACTTGGTCAGGGAAAGTTGGAAGCTACGGAACGAAATTGGTTTGGCAGTGATTATCTTCTAAGGTTGAATGGGTGTGTATCCGCAATGAGTGATGTGATGCCATACCCATTCTTGGCCCGCCCCTTTGACGGAGCCTTGTATAAAAGACAAACCATCTCCCTCTCGACTACAATCTTGTTCCTAACATCCCATACAAACTCTGTCTAACGAAGCTATCCTATCTTCTCACCCTCAACCACTACCTACTATCTTATACACACCTTCCGAGTAACACCTCGCCTTCGCAACCGACAACATGCCTTTCACTGCTAGGTAAGCTCGACCTCTTCAACCAATCTACCTTTCCACTCAACTTCGCGACGTCATCCCGAGAGATCCGCAGCTAGGGCTGTCGCAACCAACATGACTGCCATGGTCGCTCAGGATGGAACACTCGGGTCGTTGTGGTGGATGAGAACAACCGACAAGATTAAATACTAACCCTTCTAATAGCGACATCTGCAAGATCATCCTTGCCATCATCCTCCCTCCCGTGGGTGTCTTCCTCGAGCGTGGCTGCGGTGCCGACTTCTTCATCAACATCCTCCTTACCATCTTGGGTACGTTCCTCTTGTCTCTCATCCCAACCTCCAATATCCAGCCGCATCCGACCCCTCCGTGGTTTTGGGCTTACCCATCCCTTGACCGTCCCTTCGCACATTGCTCAGCAGTTTACTAACGTTCCGCTTCAGGTTACATCCCCGGTATCATCCACGCTCTGTACATCATTCTGAAGTACTAAGCCTCTTCGCACCTCGCACCTCAGCTCTGCGGCGCTTCCCGGATCACTTAATGATGGCTGCCCCGCTTTCTAGTCACCCAAGACTGGTCAGCCATCGGTTGTCATTATCCCTGCGACACCTTGTCTGACGGCCAAGCCACCAATGACTGCCGAGCAATCCGGGCGCATGCTGTCTACCGACGACGCTGTGACGAGCTGTGCAGATTGTTTTCCTCGCTTTGATACCTTACGCCGGTGTTCCGCGCTTGGCGCTGGATGCTGATATTACGACTGGCATGGGCGCGATTCAAGATTCTTGTTTTCTTTTCTTTAGTTACGACATGATGGAGGCGCATGTTCGATTGGCTCTCATTGCAAAGATGCACTGGGCTTTTTAGTAATTAATTCGATACCCGTCAATCCAACAATTCCTTAACACGTCAATGCCACCGTTACCTTAACATTTGCTCCGCGACATGAAGCTGAAGCAAACAAGTGACTGTTCTTCGCTCCATTGTACAAACTTGCATCGGCAGATGTGTGTGACATGGGTCCCTTGTACTCGATGGACAATGCGCTATCCATAGGCGGATACTTTTCCAGACACGTCAAACTCAAACCTGATTAGATGAAAACAGTAGCACCAAAGTACAAACTTGGTTACGTTTGGCAGTGTTTGCCTTGTTTTACATTGGTATTGGAACTTTGGTAACATTGAGATTTTTATGGCCCCTTTATCAAGACCCAGAAAGCTAGGGAAAAGGACATTAAACTCACGATCATTTGGCATTGTCGAGCAGGTTCATCATGGGCGATCACTGTGGCTGTGCGTTCAATGGATTCAAAAAATAGAAAGAAGGGTGGAGCTAATATTTCAGCTTGGGCTTTTTGACTGTCCACAAAACGACAAGAATAATAACAGCGAATACGCGTATCTAACTTTGCGATTGAGATTGATTCCATCATACAGTTCTAAATCGTTTGTTGAGAGCGTGGCTGAGGTTTAGCAATCGAGGTCATCTTGAAAATGACATACCTACCTAGTATTGCTTAAAAGCTTAAATACAGTCACGTGTTTTCGTTCCTTATGACGCTACAACGCGTCGCCACGCGTCCATCATACCGTGTACGTCACCATTGACCTCACTCTTCGATATGCCTCCAGCACCACCAGATGTAATAGAAATACCTGACGATGAAGGCACAGCTTCGGAGTCTGAGGATAACATCTCGTCCTTTTCAAAGTCTGCCCAGAAAAGGAAGCACGAGACTGAGATTGAAGAGAAGGTTGAATGGACTGGAGACGAAGACGATTTACCAGCAAAGCCCAAGAAGCGTCGTGGTGGGCGAAAGTCAACTCGCAAAAAGAAAGGGGATGATGTACATGCAGAGAACGAAGCACCTAAAGATGATTACGAGCTGGCAGGTTTACCTGATTATCTGATCGAGCGACGGCGCAAGTTTGACACTAAGAGGAAACTTCACCACGATAATGCTCTTATGGTACCTCCTGATTATTCGGGGATTCACTTCGAAGAAACAAGAAGACTCAGGGAGCTGGAAGAGCGACCCAAGTTCAGTGAAAGCAGTGGCATAAAACCTTCACGACCGTATAAAGATATTGAGCTGCCCCAATCGGCAGGTCTCATCCCAGCGTCGATCGCCCAGTATCTTCGAGATTATCAAGTCGCTGGCGTCTCATTTCTGCACAGAAAGTTTGTCTACCAAGAAGGCGGTATCCTGGGAGATGACATGGGTCTCGGAAAGACGGTGCAAGTTGCTGCGTTTCTAGCAGTTGCATTTGGCAAGACTGGCGACGAGCGTGACGCCAAGCGGCTGAGACAAATCCGCCAATATCCCGACCGATGGTATCCGAGAATATTGATTATTTGCCCCGGGTCTCTCATTGTGAACTGGAAGAACGAGTTAGATCGTTGGGGCTGGTGGCATACTGACCTGTTCCACGGATCCCATAAAGACGACGCATTGAGTACTGCCCGTGCAGGGCTAGTTGAAATCATGATCACCACTTATGACACGTACAAGAACAGCCGAAGCTCAATCAACATGGTTCAATGGGACGCAGTGATTGCTGACGAATGTCACCGGCTGAAAGACAGATACTCGGAAACTACCAAGGCTCTCAATGAGATCAATGCGCTCTGTCGTCTTGGCCTCACTGGTACCGCGATCCAAAACCGATACGAAGAGCTCTGGACACTATTGGACTGGACTAACCCTGGACACTTCGGGACTCTGGCAGAATGGACACAAAGAGTCACCAAGCCCCTGACTGTTGGCCAGTCTCACGACGCAACGAAAGCTCAGCTCAGCCTGGCAAGAACAACAGCTGACAAACTGGTCCATAATCTGCTACCACAGTATTTCCTTCGGCGGATGAAGAGCATCATAGCGAAGCAACTACCCAAGAAAACGGACCGAGTCGTCTTTTGTCCTCTTACAGATCTCCAGAGGGAAGCATACGAGAATTTTTTGGAAAGCGCGGACATCGATCTCCTTCGCAGTCTTTCTGAGCCCTGCTGTGGAGACAAGAAGAGAGGATGGTGCTGTGATCGCCTCCTTTCTAGCGGCATACGCTGGCAGAACATTGTTTTCCCCAGCATGATCGTGCTGCAAAAGATGGCAAATCATCTTACTCTCCTTGTGCCACAAACCACCGACTTGGAGGGAAAACACGAGTCAGATCTAAACACTCTTCGAACTTGCTTGCCTGAAGACTGGAAATACATCTACGACAATCGGGATAGGATTAAGAATCTTGTTAATCCCGAGTTTTGTGGAAAATGGAAAGTCCTGAAGAAGTTGCTCAAATTCTGGCACTCAAATGGAGACAAGGTCCTTGTCTTCTCTCACAGTGTGCGGCTTCTTCGTATCCTCCAACATCTATTCACCAATACGAGCTACACTGTTAGCTATTTGGATGGCTCCTTGAGTTATGAACAGCGCCAGGAAGTCGTTGACACATTCAACTCCGACCCGACGCAGTTTGTCTTCCTCATTTCGACCAAAGCTGGCGGCGTGGGACTCAACATCACATCTGCGAATAAAGTCGTTATTGTTGATCCTCACTGGAATCCGTCTTATGACCTTCAAGCCCAGGATCGAGCCTATCGTATCGGCCAAACTCGCGATGTTGAGGTTTTTCGCCTCATATCGCTCGGGACAGTCGAGGAGATTGTGTACGCGCGTCAGATTTACAAACAGCAGCAAGCAAACATTGGCTACACTGCGTCGTCTGAACGTCGCTACTTCAAGGGTGTCCAACAGGACACTGATCGAAAGGGTGAAATATTTGGTCTTGCCAACATCTTTACCTACCATAACGATAGTGGCTTATTGCAGGAAATTGTGAACAAGACAAATATTGCCGAGGCAAAGGCGGGCGTGCATCTTGTGGATGTCAACATGGAGCAGGCGGCCAAAGATGGAGAGGACCTTGCGGTGGTGAAGAACGAAGAAACTGATGCTGAAGATGGTGGTATGAGTCAACTTGCCACTCTGCTCACAGCAGAGAACCAGCAACGAATGATCGAATCCAAAAAGGCCAAAAAGCCAAAGAGCGACGCGATCCAAGCGATCCTCACTTCTGCGGGTGTCGAGTATACACACGACAATAGTGAGGTGATTGGAACGTCCAAAGTCGAGGAACAACTCTCACGAAGGGCTGTCATGACGACATACTCATCTGGAGATGTTGATGGACAGAGCGCCCTTTTCGCTGAGAGTGATGACGAACAAGGGGACGGCTTACACAGCATGTACAACCCCCCTGAAGAAGTCATGCTTCGACATTTCTGCGAAATGGCTAGAGAGTTTGGCTTCACGACTGCAACAGACTTTGCACTTGTTGTGGAGAGTTGGAGTCAAGAGGCAAGGAGAAATTGTCTAGACACCTTTTATAAGAGGAGAGCTGCGAAGCTTATACAAGAAGGCATCATCAAGGAAGAGGATGTGAAAGATACTGCTCGGGTGGACACTAAGCACGACATCGATGCCAAAGAAGAGGCCAAGGATGAGAAGAAGGACGTTAAGCTGACCCTGAAAGAAGAAGACATAAAAAGGGTTGACACCAAACATGCTTTGGTGAAGACGGAGACTACAAAAATGGAGGCTGTTAACACCAAGATGGAGGGTGAGAAGAAGATCAAGACAGAGGCTCAGGGGTCGAGTATAAGGACCTCGATATTCCTCTCAGATGACGATGATGATGACGAGCTGTGACGGGCGTTGGCGCACCGATTTGATACCCACAATGCATAACTCATATTTTGATTCCCAGCCGCGACAAGGTTCCGGTAGTCGTGAAATACTATGGACACCCGCTTATTTGGTTAATGTTCCAACAACATGGGGAAGAATACCAAATCTTGTCTCCCCTTCAGGCTGTGCTAGGTCAATCTTCTCCCATGGCCCGGCTTCTCTTAACGATTTCCCTGTTGATCGGCAAATGCGGCACGACCCCATGACTTGTGACCACACAAGACCAGTAACCCCTATCGTTATCAGCAATTGCTTTTCTGGGCCGGATGACTGACTCACATTGATAGGCACGCAAGAGGACCCCCCTGTTCTCATTGATGCGCACATGCTCATAGGCATACCATCGACCCCCTTTCTTGAGACTCTTATACAGAAGCTTGATGTTCTTCTCAGGCTCAGGAATACTGCAGAGACACAAAATTGTGACGATGCAATCGACACTTTCCGGCTCAATGCGCCCATCCCACGCCTCTGGATCGTCGAGGGATTCAATGCCCACTGGGACAACCTCATAAATATCACCAAGGCCAATCTCCTTCACTCGTTGTCGCAGAGTTGCCGCAGACTTGGGATTTGGCTCAATGCCATACACGCGAGTCAAACCGTTACCTCCTTTTCTTCGCCTCAATTCTCCATCAGCATCTCCTTGGCTGTTCACTCCAACGTTGACTTTGGCAAACACATCCGCCCACATTCCGGTGCCTGCACCGATCTCAAGAACAACGCCGCTAATGGGGTATCCAACAACTTCGTCTCCCATACGTCCATTGCTCACACGACCTTCGAGTAATGGAATGACACGGCTCTCTGCGTGGGCTTTTACCTGCGGCCCGATGAAAGCCCAAAAGTTGCCGAACCAAACATCCTTGAAGCGGGATGGCGAGAACAAAGTTCGGAAGTCCTTGTTCCTGATAACCTCGAGAAGAGTGCCGGGAAGGAAACGCATAGCAATTCCCATGAAAAGATAGGGGCCAGTGAGGCACTCTATGAGCTCCTTGAGGGTTGAAAGAACTGCCATGAAGGGCAATGAGTCACAGTGATCTAAGCACGGAGACCGTGAAGCATGCGTATGCGGGTGTTATATATGGAGGAAGAATTGCTTTATATAGAGTAGGATGGGGGACTTTTGACTTAGACGCCCACACGGAACTCGGCTCGTTTTGTAAGTTCTCCGCCTCCCGGATACGGAGCCGAGCGGGGCCGAAGGCGCCCAACAGCAATCATGATTGTCACTGTATCGTTCTTAGCATATGAATTGTGTGGTGTAGCATGATATTGTTTTTGGAGAGTGTGGAGGTACTTTTGCAGATGCTGATCCCGGAAACACGTCTCTCCTAAACAGAATCATGGTCCTGGTTTATCTTATACCCAACTATCTTGGCCAACCTCTATTTGAGATTCGAGCTGCCCGAGACAATTAACTTGTCTAAGAAGATCTCGGAACAATGGCCCAGGGCTTGCCCTCACGGTCGTTCATGACGCCATCCATGTCAGATTTTGGTTGATCCAAGGGGGTGT
Source organism: Fusarium newnesense (assembly GCA_013184375.1). Classification (NCBI taxonomy): domain Eukaryota; kingdom Fungi; phylum Ascomycota; class Sordariomycetes; order Hypocreales; family Nectriaceae; genus Fusarium; species Fusarium newnesense. The sequence continues at coordinate 7,656 of JABCJW010000715.1, read as the reverse complement.
CAAGGCAGAAACACAGAGAACATTATCTGGAACACCAAAAAGGAGCTGCCCATATCATCTACCACACTTGTACTTCCCATACACGAAAAACGTAGCGTCGAGATTTGACCAAAACTCTATTATCGCAAATAGAGCCATTCTCAAACTTTTGAACCACCATGGCGGAATCCTCCAAAGAAGAACACATACAAAGACGCCCAAACTCCCAATTGCCCATGCATTTCCCTCCCCCCTCCACTTCTGCCATCCAAATAGCCACATCATAGCAATTCAAAATCGTCCAGCTGGTCGCGGTACTTCATGATGTTCCTCTTGATCTTGCTGCCCACAGTCCATGTCACAAAGTCCTCCATGCCTCTTGTGACCAAGTACGCAGGATCCGTGACTGTTTCTGTACCCACACGCACATGGCCCTGCTCGATCATCTTGGTAGCCGCTTGCACGGTCTCAGCCATGCGCAGTCTTGTCATCAGCACAGGCAAGCGACGGCGAGCAAAGGCGCTGACGGTAACGCTGTTCTCGACAGCGGAAAGCTTAGAGGCGCTGGAAAGGACACCCATGTCGTAAAGCTTGTTGAGGAGGAGTTCTTCGTGCTTGCGGCGTGTTGCGTTCTCGGGAGGGAGGAGGGAAAGGCGATGAGCGAGTTGGCGCAGAGACTGCGATTGTTAGTTCAATGAATTTGCGCCTGAGATGGAAGTGACATAGACTTACGCCGCAAAGACGGTTATACTTGTGATAGTCCTCGGGCTTCTGGATCATGTACCGTCGCATGACGGCTTTGTCGCGATGGCCATTGTCAGATTTGTATGTGATGAAGTCTGTCTTTCGGAGGAGCTTCTGCTCGTGATGCTTGAGTTTTCGGACCATGATCGCGGTATTTGTTCGCCTCCAAGTATTGAACACTCCGTAACCCTCGCTTGATTATTTTTTATGTGTCGGCGCAGTTGTTGGTTGAGGTAATCGTTGCTATCCCGCGATATAAAAGTTCAAGGTTGGATGAGAAAACGATAAAATCTGAGTGGAGTCGCGGAATCTGCCCCGCCGCATTCCGCTTGGTCGAAAAACCTCCAACGGTCGAACATCACCAAAATCAGCTCTAGAGCCTCGCAACCGCCAATTCGACCAACGGCTTCAATTGCGACCGCTCAAAATGCCCCCTCAACTACCGGCGGCCTCGACGGTCTCAACGATTGCGCGCTGCGTCATCCGTCCCTTTTCCACCACAGCAGCTACTGCAGCTCCCGGCCGACACCCCCCTTCCGCTGGACACACCAACCGTCTTGCTGGTCTAAATACCAGCAACAGCAAGGGGGGACTTGGTCGGGGAGGTCGAGGAGATGCTGCTGCGAGGCTCTTGGAGCGATTCAAGACGCGGACAAACTCGTACACTATGGAGAAGACGGCACAGATGGAGTTTCTCAAGAACCAGAAGATGTCAAACGATTTCCTCAAGCAGATGCCCAGACGATGGGAGGCTGGTGACGTCTACTCGCCGCATGATCTGAGTCCTGTTGAGATGCAGAAATGGAGGAAGAAGACTGTGCGGAACAACGATGTTATCGATGCTCTTGGAATCAGCCCTCTTGATATGTACAAGGTGCGTGCATATCGCCTACCAATCGTTACACATACTAACATTTCGCCTAGAACTTCTCTCTTATCGAGCACTTCACATCAACCTCTGGAATGATCAACCACTCCAACCTCACACGTCTTCGGCCCGTCAACCAGCGCAAGGTGGCCAAGATGGTTCGCCGAGTACAGGGCATGGGCATCTATCCCAGCGTGCACGCTCACCCTGAGATGCTCCGAGATCAATTCTTCTCACGCCACAAGTAGATCAGTCGTAAATAGAAAGGGAAAAACGACTTGTTCTGTGCCGGCGTTTATGTTGTCTGGGATGATTGATGTCATGGTCATTATTTTTTGGTCATATGTATAACAGCCTCAACCTCTATGTAACATACTGATACAATTGTCTACATTCAAACATTTCTTCGTTTTATGCAAAATCCTTGTGATACACTCAAGCTCTTATTACCCTGTTGAGCTTGTATTGGCACAGCGAGTCTTTGTTGAGTCGCTTACCCTTGGACTCGAGGCTCGCCCATGCTTCAGGATACCTCGCCTGAGCCCAGCTTTTGAAATTCGATTGCAGCGTCTGCCCTGGTAAAGCATTGAAAGCAATGCCCAGTCTGGTTCATGTTAGCGGTTTGTTATATCAGTAGGAGATGGTACTGGAGCTCACGTCATTGCATCTGGCTCGCCCGCAGTCGCCAAACTCATTCGCATAATAAGATCCTTAACCCCCGCCTCTTCTGCACTGCCAGCAACAGCACCAACATAAGCGTTGTATACTGCCGGTGGCACTTCAATGTCCATGCTTTTAATCCTCTTCCAGATAATGTGTGCTTGACTTGCACCATTCGGTGTACGCTCAAGAGCCCAGAACACAGCTTCTAAACTGGCATAAGAAGGTCCTTCTTGGGAGGCTGTGATCGCTTGCCAAAAGTCCATTGCCTGGGTAGTCTTCCCGCAAGCCGCATGAGCCAATAGGAGAGAAGTATAGAGCTGGGTGTTGGGCTCAACTGTTGTATCCATCTTGAGCATGTTGTGGACGATGTCCAGAGGCTCTTCATCTGGACATCGTGATAAACCCTCAAAACATGATATATATGTCTCACGTCTGGGGTGGTAGTCGCTATTTCGGTGCTGTCGCATGTGGCCAAAGACATGGGATGCCATATCTGGACGTTTTCGCTCAAAAAAGGCCTCCATCAGCTGTACACGGTGCTCAAAGCTAAGATCCTGGAAGAACTGCCGTAAAATCTGATACCCGTTCCAGGCTCGTGAAGTGCTAGTTTCGCGATTCACACAAAATTGAGTGAATGCATCTTGAATGACCTCTCGCTCCGCTGCGCTGAATTGGAACGAGTGGACGGATAATATGTCCATAACCTCGTAGTGCTGCTCATTCTCCAAGAATCGGATACACAGCGAAGCGACTGTCTCTGGCTCAAGGAGTACCTGGTTCTCCTCACACATCTCGATAATCTCGCCGATGATCTTGAAATTTGGTGTCGATTGCGTCGTGAGAGTCATCATATATTCGTTTACAAGTCGACTGAATTCCCACCAGAGATCAGGTTGAACATGCCAGGGCTCGTGGTGTGTGACTTTCTTGTATGCAGCATGGACTCCCGGCAGATAGCCTGCATGAAGTCGCATCTCCATGAGGATAAGGTGAGATTCGCCGTCCAGCGGGAGACCCCTATCTGTACCAAGCGAGAGAATCTCCTCAGCTAATAACGAGTCGTTCATTCCCAGAGCAGCTCGGAGAAGACTGTTGATAGTGGCTGTGGTGATTTTGATAGATCCATGAGAACTATCCATGTGGGATATCATCTTTTCCACCTCTGGTAAGCCTTTACCAACGATGAGAATCGCCTGCAACAGGCTATCCCAGTAATGCTGCTCCGGCTTCTCGTTGAGCTTGTTGCCGATCTCAAGGAAAAAAGGAACCGCCCACTCTTGCAGGTTGTTGCGGGCAGCAAAAGAAGCAACTAGGGGTATAATCTTGTTTGATGGACTTCCAGATGAGAGTGGTTTCTCGAACCATTGCTTTGTCTCGGAGACTCGGTTGTTCTGGGCATAATAAGTGACCAGCACGCGCTGAAGGTGCTTATCATAGGGATAGCCGTTCTTCTCGGCATAGTTGATCAGCTCGACAAGGTCCTCTTCACAGCCGTCCCTGGCAAGTCCATCCGCTAAGGATAATATCGGGTTTTTCGTCTTCTTCTTACAGAATTCCATGACATCGCTCCATTTTGCGTAGGCGATCCCGAGAGCTTCTTTCGATCCACCAAAGGTGCATAGCACAGTGAGGTACTGTGACCATATTGAACCACTAGTCACCCAGTTTGGCTTCTGCAGCTTCGGGTTATTGATGGCGGACCAAAGGGTTCTGGCGAAATCTAAGTGATGCTCGGTTCTCTCACGAGGTCGGAGGCTCTCGAGAGCAGCGAGGGCTTTCAGAATCTCGGAGATCTCAATCTTGGCCTGGGTCGGAAATTCGCGTTCTCGAACAAGATATTCGAGGAGTCGACGGCATTGCATCGCCTGTGTACCATTCAATGACATTCGACTTGACAGCTTTCCTTCGAAGAAAGATTTCCATGCCTGGATAAGCTCTTCTGTAGGTGGAGGCCGTAAATTGTCGAGCATGCGACTCCTCCAAATCATAATCTTCTGCCATCCTGGTTCGAACTCGGGTTGACGAATCTCGCGGGGGGCTTTGGTGAATAGGCCGTCGAGGAAGAATCGTCTTGAATAGCCATTATTGATTGTTCTAGGTGTGCACCTTCGTCGAAGGGGAGCCGAATAGACAGCGCAAGACGGGGATCGGACTTGTTGGATAAGGACCCGTCGAGCATGGCGGGCCAATTGCGCCCTCATAATGGAATTAGTCTATGAGGAGGAGAGTCTGAGGGAATTAGCCATTGCTCGGTACTGGTGATGTCGATTGATCCTTACAGAAGCATGTTTGAAACGGCACATGCACAAATGGTAACGGGAATGGAGTCGGCAATTGGGAAGCTCAAAATCCGATCGCGACACTTGGATTTTGGAGTTGAAGGCGGAATATCAGTCGCCGATATTTATCCGATGTTTAATGACATCGAAATATATCCACCTGAAATACGTTATTTAATGACATGCTTTTCATTTTTTCTAAAATCATTGACCTCTCTTAGTGGAAAGATTATAGTAGCCAGGTCGGCCAAATTTGTTCAGATTCATGGAAGCTTGACCCTTGGTCATTGTCTTTGCAGCATTTTAAGTTTTGATGGCACCAGCACATAGGTTGAGATACCAAGCGAGTCACTGAAAAGTTACATGTTGGGTCCTCGGATCCAACTGTGTGACCCAGACTATCATAGGATAATATTCTGTTGTTCTGGTCAGTTCAATGGCCATAGAGTTCTACCCGGGCTTAAGTCCGATGAAGCTCTGGACCAAAGCACAACCGTGGATCTACGTCATGAAGCTAACCCTGATAAGTAGCTTATAGGAGCTTCAACTCCTTCAACTCCTTTCGTTATCACGGCATCGTGATCGTTGGTGAAAGGCTGAAACGCACAGTATTATTAATCCACCAATGCCTTGTCCTGGCCTGTAAACAAATGTCGCGGATGATGATCCGATTAAACTCTCATGGCGCTTGTTTGGCTGTAACTGAGGTATGTGCCTATCTACCGAAATCATACCCCGCCCGAAGCCGCAGACGTTGGTGGGGTACTATGATGAGCTGTAGGTCGCGGAAAGGCACGACAATAAAGAGCTGGAGTTTAAGAGTCACATCTCCGAAGCAAATCTTTTCCGAGGAACTATAAAGAGCTTGACCCCTCCATCTTTCGTTTACTCGTAGTCTTGAATTAAAACACCAACAAACACCATCAACCGCCGCAATGCCTCTCGTAACCCAGAACGTCAAGCCTCGTGTTATCCTGGGTCTAATGACCTTTGGACCTCCTGGTAGTGAACAGCTCGACGCGCGGATCTTTGACTCTGAAACTTATAACAAGGCTCTTGACATCTTTCAAAGTAAGGGTTATAACGAAGTCGACACTGCACGCATCTATGTTGGCGGCAAACAGGAGGGCTGGACTGGCTCGCAGACCAACTGGAAAGAGAGAGGACTTATTGTGGACACAAAGGTCAAGTATCCTGCCCAACCTGGCGAGAACACATACGACAAGGTCATCGAGTCGGTTGAGACCAGTCTGAAGGAGCTGGGAACTGACTGCATCGATGTAAGTAGCATGTCCCGATAAGCTTAGTTGCATGCACTAACACGCCCATTAGCTGCTCTACCTTCATCGTCCTGACCGTGGCACTCCTTTCCAAGAAACACTCGAAGCTATCAACAAGCTACACAAGGATGGAAAGTTTGTCAAATTCGGCATCAGCAACTTCACCGCGTACGAGGTGGCAGAAGTTGTCATGATTTGCAAGTACAATAACTGGGTCCGGCCCACGGTCTACCAGGGCATGTACAACTGTCTCACCCGTTCCATCGAGGCAGAGCTCTTTGTAGCATGCAGGAGATACGGCCTTGACATCGTCGTGTACAACCCAATTGCTGGTGGTCTCCTTTCTGGCAAGATCAAGTCGATGGACATCAAGCCCGAGAGCGGCCGTTTCTCTGATCAGAGTAAGATTGGTACCGCATATCGTCAGCGATACTTCAGAGAGAGCACATTCAAGGCTCTGAAGGCTATTGAGGAAGCTACTGAGAAGAATGGACTGAGCATGCTTGAGACAGCGTTGCGATGGATAATCCACCACTCCGGACTAAAAGTCACAAACGGTAACGATGGAATTATCATTGGCATGTCCAACATCCAGCAGCTCGAGCAGAACCTTGAGCTCGTTGAAAAGGGACCTTTGCCCGACGAGGTGGTAAAGGCACTTGACCAGGCGTGGCTGTACTCTAAGGCAGATACGGCCAACTACTGGCACGGGGATTTGGAGTATACATATGATGTGCACGAGGCTCTGTTTGGTGCGTCGGCCAAGTAAAATAGCAATAGTCAGAAGTAATACAGAGCTTGGCATAGACTACCTAAGGTAGACACTGGAATCTAAACTCACGTGCTATCAGCCATTTCTGTTGGTGGCATGGTGATACCGTTTACAAAGGTTGTCTTGGTTTTGGGGGCGCGTGGAGAGAATGCGGAGGGCACATGACCGAAGGCGTCATTTTGTTTGCAGGACAAGATAAGAGTAAGGTAGCATTTAATGCAATCAGATCTTACAGAGATCCAAGAGACAGGTCAAAACCTGTTGTAGGTCACAGTAGGAATGTTCTTTTGTACCATGCATAAGCTTATTCCCGCACGTGGGAGCAGAGAGTTTAATCTCAGTTGCTACCTACCTACCTGTACCTAGTGAATACTTTCAACGGTTAACGGTAAATTAAATATTCGCCATGACCCTTCACCTGTAACCGCGATAACCTCACTGACTCGCTAGCAACAAACTCATCAAGGGTCATGACTTTACCTACTAAAACAATCACCTCATGGCTTAAAATTTTTAGCCTGTTCTCCAGTGGATTCCAGGTTCAACAATGACGGCACCGTGCTGGAAACCCCCCTGCCCCGTGCCATCCAACTCCCCGCGCTGTTGGTCCCCTGCGCTACAGCGGAGTAAGCCCCCTGCAAAATCGGGGTCTCGAGACCCGCTTGTCTCCGCCCTGGACCATCCATGGCTGTTTTTCAACACCACCTTTACTTACCACAGATCCAATACCACGCCTCGATTTGCCAAAAAGACCAAACCCGGTGAAGCCCCAAAATCAGCTAAGCCGTTTCACTCCTTTATCGCACCCCTCGCCTATTGTATTGGTAATTTTGTCGAGTTTTTTTTATATATATCTTTATATTGAAGTACCCCTTCCCTCCCCTCTCCCTTCATGCCTCGGCGTGATACCAGTGACCAAGAAGTCCGCCTTCTGCAAGGTCACAATCGATCGTCTACAGACTCGGATTCTTCAACATCATCTAGCGACGATACCACATGCAAACCAGGTCCATCTTCGATTGCCAGACCAAACGTTGTTGGCGCCCGTGGCACCGCCGACCATCCGAGCGA